>JAOWBL010005264.1:15189-28417 GCA_028564865.1 Zenarchopterus dispar
ATATGTTGTGTTGTTGATCTGAGGTTGCATTTACCTAGATGTTTAAGGTTTTTACCAGGTATTACCGGGTCTGGTAAGAACCAGACGATAATTCTTTTAAATGTTAAATCCTGATCCGTAAAAACCTAAGAATTCAAAGATGATGCTCTTTGGTTTTCATGGCTGTCAAAACAGTGGAGATGTTTTTTTTTTCTTTTTTTTTTTTGGATCATTGAAGTCTTTTTAAGGACAAAAATAGACCACAAAATGTTTTTTTTTCCCCCTTTTTTGAAGTCAACAGCCAGCAGATATTTTAATGTAGAAAAAACTGTTTATTTGTAAGTGGGCTCACAGGGAGATGTCAGAGTTAAAATATTCTTCAGTGTTTTACTTTAAACGAGTACTCTTAGATATTTTTTTTTTCATTTTTAAATGATTTTTCGGATCACAGTTTACCTCTGTCGCAGCGTTTCAGAGTAGCTTAAATGTCCAGACGCCTGCTGAGCAGTGAAGCGCAGCAGACACCGGGTATATTAATTTTCTCACTTTTCCTTGATCTATCTTTATAATCCAGCTTCTCCGACGTCTCTCTGGGTGAAGTGAGAACGTGGCTTCCTTTTTTTATTTTTTTTATCAGCTACGCTCTGTGATGATGTGAGAAGACCGTCAGAAGTCTCTGGAGATTACACACTTTGTCGCCTGGAAGCACTGAAGTATCATTTCACATGCAATAATTTCTTAAAGTAGCACATTTAACACAACTTCATTTTTTAACAGCTGCTCGTTTTTCACGGCTTGGTTTTCAGCTTCTTCTTATATACGTGCTATTTTTGGGAATTAACACTTTTTTTTTTGGTCACTTGGCAACAAAACTTGATGAAACAAAACGAGCAACACACTCGTGAGTCTGAACTGAATTCTTGCTCTGTATTTGTCATGTTTTTTTTTTTTAACTGTATGTTTGATTTTCTTAGAGAGAGGCTTTGAACACTGTCGTGCACGTGCTGGTGTTAAAGTTGAATTTCTTCTCTGGGATCTGTAGATCTAAAACTGTTGCCAGGAGATGTTGAACAGTGTGATTGAACAACTGTGACTGAAACATCCCTCTTTTTCAGTTTAATCTCAACAGAAGCGTTTCCACTAGTGGGTGTTTTGGGTAGAATTTCAGAGTCCCTGTGAAAGTGACCTTCAGGAACCTTTAGGGGGTGAAAAACAACTCTGCAGTGGCAGAGGTACTTGGGTCGGACAACAGGAACCTCCTGGGGTGGCGTGTCTCAGCTAATCCGGATTTCTAAATTATTGTTATTACGTAAGCACAAGTCATGTGATCACAATTCATGTGAAGTGAATGAGTTATGAGTGTGTTTGATGAAGCTTAAGATTACAAGGAAAAAAAAAAAAACGATAGACCGGTGAGTCTGTTCAGGTCTTTTTAGCATATTACACCAATGCAGAAGTCAGATCGTTATGACTGTGATATGTTTAAACAAATTAAAAAAAGGGCAAAAAATGTGCATTACTGCCACCTTGTGGTCGGCAGTGTTAGGTTCTTGTGTGGCTCTCCGGTGTGATGGAGACATGCTGGCTGAAGGGGCTGAGAAGACGGTCGACCCTGTTCGGTTCCTGTCCAGTGGGTTTGTCCTTAACTCCCTCGAGTGGAAACAGATCTGGAGACTTATTTATGGGTGATACTTGTAAGATTTTATTGGTTCCAACAGACGGACTGCTCAGAACTGTCAGACATTTTTAAAAATACTTAGGTTAACCTGTGCTTTAAGTTAAAACATCACAGAGGAACATTTGGAGTTTTTGATCCCTGTAGTTCTGGACACTTGGTCCCGTTTATGACATAAACCATGTTTACTTTTGTCTGCTTTATTTCTCGCTCTACACTCTTCTCTTTTAAGTCTGCCAGCACGTTTCTGAGTCTCTTTTCGCCTCTTGACATGATGTCCTGCAGCTTTGCGAGCTCGCAGCATCACAGCTGATGTGTGATATAGTGACGTGAAATCGACTGACGGTTGTTACGGGAGACGACTGGGAGGAGAGTTAAGCTGAGGTTTTTTTTTACCAGAGAGGATGAACCGGCGATCAAACGGCTTCCGAAAAGTACGTAAAACTGGTGAAGTATAAGTTCCTGCGCTGCTGAACAGTTAATGAAATTGTAACATGAAAGAAAACTTTTCTACATGAAATTTTAATTATGTCCAATTCAAGTAAGCTTTAATTTCAAATATATGAATAAATGATGAACATAAAGGAAAAGAAATGATTTACATAACCAATGCACATAATGGATTAAAACAAACCCAACTGTAATAAAATTATTCTAAATAACACATATGACATGTAATATCAGGAAAATAAGTTTTTGCTTTGATTTTTACAAGCCTTTCAAACATTTGTGTTCTTGACAAGAGAAACTGGTTTCACGAGGGAAGTAAACGCAGCTGTTTCAGCAACTTTGTCCCGTTTTTAGTCTTGAATTATGAACCTGAGGAAAACCTGCTGACATCATCGCTGCTCTCTGCATTTTAAAGTTTGATGGATATAAGTAGGAATCCACCGATCTAAATGTAAATATTACATAATAGTCCCAATGATGAAATTAAACCAATCTATGAAAACTAAATTTGTCGCCAACATATGCCATGTTTGTGGATTTTGGGTGAGGGTTAGTGAAGTGTAACAATGTCATACTTTACCACAGATTTTTTTCCCCCTCCACATCATCAATCCACATTTCCATAACTTAATGAAACTGTCAGGAAAAAATAAAAAATAAAAAGTGCCAGTAATGTAATTACAAATGAGCACCTTGTCCACACCCTGCATTTCACAGTAGGACACTTAATTTTGCTGTTTGGCCACGAGCAGCCACGTTTGTTCACGGTGGAAAAACGCAGGGCTTTGATATAAGTACGAGCAGCGGGCTGTGACCGGAGAGATGCATCACATGACACGCTGGCATCCGTCAACACTGTAAACGAGATTTTATGTCCCACCAGTGGGAGCAGAGAAAGCCACAGACTTTTTTTTTTTTTGAAAACATAATATTCTCGCTGGTCTGTGACTGAAACGTTTCCACTGACAGGAGGTAACCCGACTCGTTCTCCACCTGCCAGACAAGGATGAGGGATTTCGACACCCACCGCCTTTCATCCACACATTTTCTAACACCTTTTGTTTTTCAGATCCATTATCTCACGGCTGTATTATGTTGTCCCCGTCCAGTGTAACTCCCACAGAGGCGAGAGGGTGAGCAGTGGCACAGCGGTAATGGCTGTCTGTGGAGGGCAGAGTGGGCTTTTTATACTGTGACACATGCTGTAATCACAGAAGGAGACATCTGCTGAGCTTGAAGCTTTCTGCATGCAGCAGCCTTTACTGTGTGTGAGAAAATAATAAATGGTGTTACAAGGAGGGAAAAAAAAAAAAAAAACCATCATTAGTGTGTGAATGTTTTCTATCGTGGAAGCCAGCGGCTCCACCCAAGGTGACTCCACTCCACGCTGCTGCTGTCAGGAGTCAGGTGATTTATACCTCCTTTGGGAAGGGTGTATTGGGGTGGAGGGGGGGTGAGAGTATGAAAACGCTCCCGGCCTGGAGGCCCTGCCAGCTCCAGCCGCTAGCTGTGGGAGCGGTGATGAAGGCCCCCTCTGCCGGGTTCCCCGCTCCCCGGGGGGCGGTGTTGTCACAGAGAGTGGGGGTGGTGGGGTGGAGTCCAAGTTTGAGTCTAATCGCAACATTATGTGGCTGTAAGTGCCGCCGTCGCCCCGCTCCATCATTGCAGATGTGCAGCTCTTTTGTAGTCCAGTTTTTTTTAGCTCACTTATGCCAGTTTCATATGTGTCAGAGCTGTTTCTGCTTCTTCAGTTAAAACTACATGTTGTGCAGCTCAAACGACCTATGAAGCCGACCACATCTTAGAAAGGGCTGATGTGAATTTGTTTTTACCACCTGTATAGAATTACACTGAACTGAACATAAAAAGGGAGTGAATTTATGAGACCCATGTGGGTTTTATAAATCAGATGTGAAACCGCCGGCTTTTTTGTAAAATTCAGCAGAAATGCAAGAAAGCAAAAGTGAAACCTGCCTTCAGGCTGTAGATGTTTGTCGAAGGAAATCTAGGAAATTGTTTTTTTTTTTCTCAAGAATATGAATTCTTAAAAGACTTTCATGTTAAAATATCCTTTTCAATTTCATTTTAAAGAAATATTTGCTTTCTTTTAGGACGAGTCGTCTAGCTGTTGAGGTCTTTTGTCTGTATTATCTGCTAAAACCAGCCGAAACGTCTCTGAGTTAAAAATTGATTTAGACATGCAGCTCGATTGGCGTAGACGTATGCAGACATAGAAGTTGGATTACACGACAGCCGTGATGGATGGAGAGAAATCATCTACCACAGTGTAGCCGAGCATCTGTTCAGCAAAAAGTGTGATTATAGCTAAAGATTGACAAATGACCTCATTAGTAATATTCCTAATCAGACTTTTGTTAATGCCAACTAGCTAATCCAAGGATAGTCATTGTTTGAACCCATTATAGCTTTAATTTGTGCTTTAAAAACCTTTAGAAAACCTCAGGATTTTCTGGAAAACGAGAAATGTGACACAATATATTGATTATTTAGCATCGTTGTAATAACACGTGCAATGTTAGTATTACAAAACTTGAAAAACAAAAAAAATGAATGTTAATTATTTTCAAATGGCATGTTTTTACCCCAAACCCCGTTTTCTTTTACACAGTTTACAATTCGGTTTCAGGTGTTTTCCGTTACAGGTCGGTGCCAATTCAAAGTAGGTGGAGCCTTCACAGGAAACGCCGGTGACGTCTATTTATGCGACACATTTTAGCCACAGAAACGTGGACCTACTTCACGGCGTAGGTTTGCTTGCCATTTTTCGCTGTTTCAGAGTTGTTGTTTTTTTCCCCCTGCGGCTCGCCGTCGCCGGGTTTTAAATATGGCGGATGTGACGAAGTTCCTCTCAGGGCCAATCGGCGGCCTGCAGCCTGGTGACGTTGCATTTTCAGTCCGACTCGGCTCGGTTAGAACCCCGGCCAATAAAGGACGTATTAACCGGTACCATTACCTAGTGGAAACCTGTAAAACGTAGCCGAGCGGAACCGAATAGGCACGAGTGGAAATTCCCTATAAATGTTAATAATATACCGTGTTTCTCCTAATTATGCAAGTTGTTCAGTGTTAGGCTTTAAAACAATGAGGTGTCACAAAAAATGCCTAATATGCACGAATTATTAAAAAAACTACAAAAATTGGTCTCTATTCGGTTGTTAAATACGGTAAATGATCGTGCTTGTCCACGTAGCATATTGCTAATTTATATGTACATGCAACGAAATTCATTCTCATGAAAGAATTAACTTTCATATCAGCACTTTTTATGATATATACATACCGCCCAAAAACATGTATATAAGGTAAAACTTCATAAATCCACTCCCACCTATTATACATTATACGGGCTGGTAGCGTGCCATAATCGTACCCTCTTGTTGACGTCATGTATAACGTAAACAAATCGGTGTTAAAGTGCCTTTTCACCTCCGCTCTTTCGACAGTTAGTCACGGTAAATTTAAATATTCAATCCATTAAATACTGTATAAGATTAGAAAAAGTTTGAGCAAGGTAAGTGTCTGACTCTGCAGACCATAACTCTTGATCGTAACTGCGATTAATTTCTATAGTAATTGGCATAAAAATAACAGCCGTGCCCTAACATTGTCTGTTAGAGCGGGAGCGTTAATAAGGAGAAATATGGTATTTGATCGTTACTGGCTGAGATAGATAGATAGATACTTTATTGTCATATTAAGGAACCTTTTACAACGAAATTTGGTGCTCAGGAAAATAAGTATGCTTAAAAATGTAAAATAAATAAATAAATTGACATTAATAATTAAAAACTCACACAATCATACAGACATAAAACATATTAAACCCATCCCCTGGTCAAGTTAAAATGAAAAACTTGCCGTAGATGTAAACCTTACACTTCTGAGATCCCAACTCAGAAGCCAATATACTCAGAGATTCCCGTGAGCATTGTGATGACATAAACGAGGAAAATATGAGCAAAGAGTTCAGTTGTAGCTGCACATCGAGAGCAGTTTCTGAAGTATTTTCTTTAATACTGCAAGTCATATGGTTGCAGTTTTCATTGACATTATCATCACGTATTGCATTATTTTCTTGATATGGTGAAACCATCTGGGAAATGCATAAATGTGCTGGAACCGGGTTATAAGACCCCACTTCTGCTTTTATGTGCACCTTTTACAGAAGGTTCAGCAGAAGATCATCCTGAAAGGTTACAGCACAGCTTCACTTTACTCCCTTCAGTTTCGGGGTTTTCATCACCCATCAGACCCCCTCGTCCCCCTCCAGTGGTTCTTGTCACACCTGTGTTTCATCACTCCAACAATTGATGGCTGAAACACGAGTCAATTTCGAAACCAGGTTTAACACTTTCGGGTGGTGCTACACGGTGAGAATCAAAGTCTGGCTGCCTGCAGGTGTGAAACCTGTCTGTTTAAAAAAAAAACTCGCAAAGAGGCTTCTTCAGAGGCTGTTTCCGTTTTTACCGAAATAGTTATTCGCTAAATTAAATGCCTTGTGTCTAGTTTTACTGTGACTTAAAGCTCCTAGCATAAAATGTGCAGATTTTTTTTTTTTAATGTCTAACACGAGCATGATGACATTAGTTTCCAGAATGTGGTCAAAGAGGCCAACAACTTCCTGGAAACATTTACAGTTTCATTTTGCACTCGGTGTGAACTCCGTTCAAAGTGGCGGGAGGCTCGAGGGAAATCAGAGGAAATATCAAGTTAATCCGACTGTCACAGCCCATTCGGTGTGACTTCTGAACGCCATGTCTGTTTTGATAAACACTTCAGCAGCGACCGAGCTCAGAACAACGTCGCGACTGTGGATTATCCCACACCTGCCTCGGTTTGCTGCTCGTTCGTTTCTTTTCTCACCTCCCTGTCCTCCCGCTGTATTTCATTTTCAGGGATTTGAAATGAGGCTCTGGTGCATCAGTTGTGACTGTTTGCAAAGGAGGGCTAACAAGTGATAGGAGTATTTCTGAAGACGGCTTACATCATCGCTTTCATCTCCTTGGGGGCACTCGGAGGGCACCAGAAGTCAGCTGAGGTTTGTTTTACCTCCCTTCGGAAAATTCTGCTGAGCGTGCAGATATATCATCCTGGATGAGGAAGCACATTTTAGACGTCGTGCAATATCGCTTGACCTTGTGTGTTAAATACTCTACTTATGCTTGTACCTGTTGGGTCGACCCCCCACCCCCAATGCTGTTTCCTTTGGCTTGTTTCCTTGCTGACACATCAGTGGACTTGTCTGGAGTGATTGGTCCAGGCCCGAGGGGACAGCGCTGCTCTGAATGCCACTCTGATAATAATGCTGCTTAAGGTCAAAGGCCGCCTGGCTGCACTGATGTGCACTTGATGACACGGTGACTCACATGGAGATTATTCTATAGATGGCACGTCCTTGAAAAACTCCAAAGGAATATGTTTACTTTGATGAGTGTTAGAAATTAATTCTGAAAAAAAAAAAATCCTTGAGATTTGACTTTATTTGGTAGATTTTGTTTCTATGTTTAATCCCCTGAAAAGGGGTGTAAAAATCATTGTTTTGTGGTCTTCCAGTTCATTAATTAATTTTTTAATTGTTTCAATCCTCTTCCTCTTTTAACACGCAGAGGAGCTACCAATCAGGGATTAAAAGTGGGGGGAAAAAAACGCTGATTAAGTGGGGAGTGATTAAACGTGGCGTTCCAGTTAGATGATGGTTTGGTAATCGGAGCTGGAAATGACTAACCCCTAACCCCTAACCCATGAAGAATAAGTTTAAAAACAAACAAACATGTAGACTGGAGAGGTTGAGGATTAATCCACACACTTCACCTCCTTGGAGATTTTTCACATATAACCGAATAAATGCAAGAAACACAATTTCCTAAAGGGAATATTTATCAGCTAACCACTAAGCACGGTGGGTTATTGGTTAGCACTGTTTCCTCAAAGCTAGAAGGTTCTTGGTTTGACTCCCGGCCCGGCAGGAGTCTTTCTGTGTGGAGTTGCATGTTTCCTCCTACAGTCCAAAAACATGTATATACGGTAAATATATTAGGTAAATGTTAGTGTGTGTAGTTGTTTGTCTATGTATGTGACCCTGTGACGGACTGGCAACCTGTCCAGGTGTACCCCTGTCTCTCACCTGAAATGGGCTGGGATTGGCTCCAGCAGACCCACGTGACCCAGTCGATGGATTAAAGAAAATGGATGAATGGAATATTTACCAGAACCTTACAATCCCAAAGGAAAGACCCGACGGTGAAATAAATGCCAGGAAATCTGGTCTGTAATCATGAAAACACACGTGTATTTGTATTTCTGAATCTCCCTCTCATCATACTCTTTCAAACGGCCCTGATTCTGCTCGATATTGGACCAAAAATAAAACGATACAGGCTACTTCAGGGCACCGCAGGAGAGGATCTCCGGGGAACGTATTTTCAAAAACCAGCAGAGCAATAAGCTCCCGGTAACAAAGCCCGAGATGAATAAAAAAGGGCGGTTTTGCTGTGATGAGATGATGACGCCTGTCATGAGGCGGTTTCCAATGCGTTTAAGTCGGGGGAAGGAACATTACTGATTCGCTTTACTCCACCTCCAGCGTATCTGCTGGGCCGGTTACGCTCCTCCTGCTGATGATGGATGATGATGTTGGCGAGGGCGATGCAGCCGATGATGGATGGCGGATGATAATGAGTGTGATAATGGTGGTGTTGGTGACATTTTTTATTTATTTATTTTATTTTTTATTATTCTGGGGTGCACACATCTTTCTTCTCACGTAGCCACCCCTACAGGTGAAGCAGCCCGGAACAATGACCTCATCTGTCCTCATTACGTCCGCGTGGTTGCACGAGCGTGCACGAGCGCATATGTGTTCGCCTGCGCTTGTATAAATAGTAAACTAGGCCAGAGTATCTCCAAGGTTTTGGCTTGTAAGAGGAGGAAAACTTTGCTTACTTGAGTTTTTATCTCCCCCTCAAACGTGTCTGCCCTCGTTTCCCGCCCCTCCTCCCCGCTCTTCACCGAGTCAATGGCGTTCACCTCTCCAGCTTCCCGCCCCCCTCCCTCCCCCTGTTACTCGGCCGGCCAGGGTCATCCATCTGGGGTCAGGCGCTCGCGGTGTGAAGGCTCCCTCCATTTATTAGCCGCTCGTGTTGTTACAGCGCAGAAAGGCCACCGAATCAATTGGGCATTAAAAGGCCGGCCGGCTGTCAGCGGGTCGGGAGCGAGGAGGAGGAGGAGGAGGAGGACGAAGAGTCGGACCTGTCAGCTGGAGAGATGGAATTTTATCTGGATGAATCGGCAGGCTTGTCCGGGAACAATGAGGAAGAACAGAAAGCGGTGTCATTGCTCGGTGAATTAATGACAAAAAGCAGCCAGATGAAATCAATGGGAATGGGGGGGGGGGAAATGTCCCATGAAGCATTGCAGGGAGCCATGTTTTGGTGAAATTTGATGAAGTTCTTACATTAGTAATTAGATGTTTTTATTTCTTTTCTCTCTTTTTTTTAAACTATTTTTCCCCGGAGGGAAGGTACTGGGTGTTCGGGAGCATGGAGGATGAAAGGAAACGGATTGGCACTGGGAATTTAGTGTAATCCCATTTAGGATGGAGGGGATCGCTCGCAGGGAACTCCTCACCAGCACGAACACAGCTGCACAGTCAGTCAGTCAGTCAGTCGGGAGGGCACAAGAAAGACGGCGAGCAAACACTCAGAGGCAAAGAGGAAGGTGTTCAAGAACAAACTGGGGAAAATGATTAAAAGCCAAGTTTGGGAGGTGGGGAGGGGGCAGCAATGGTTTATTTAGGAGCTAAACGCAACCTCAGGTGATGGGACTGCAGCTGCGCGGAGATGGTTATCCCGGATCTGCTCAGGCGTTGGTGTTTGGTGTGCGTGTGGTTCCACATGTCCCACAAATCCCTCAGTCGGTTCTTTTGTTGCCTTCTTCTCCCCCTGATATGTTTTATTTACGAGAACCAGGACACGACCCACAGCCAGGAACTAAAGGAGGGGCAGCAGCAGTGGGGTGGGGGGACGAAGGAGGGTGAGGATGGAGAAGAGGGGCGGTTCTGAGGAAGTTCTGTTTGGGATGAAGATCAGAGGGGACTTTTGGTTCTGGGCTTCGAGGGTCATGTGGTTTTAAGGTGAAACCTGCACGAGATTGGTTAAGTTTTCTGACACGTCAGGTGTTGAGTTGATTTAGTAGGAAGTTACAATTATGTAATAAACTGGAGCTGATTAAACCCCTCGATCCCTCGTATATGAAACAATAGACAAAAAATCATACTTATTCTTTTTATATTCACAGTGTTTATTATACATTGAAATAAAAAAAACACACACACCCCAAATTTGTCTGTTACAATTTTCATCTGTTTGAATTCATTAGATCATTTTATTTATGCTTCTATTTATTCTTCCATTTTTAAAAAAAAAAAATCTATTTTGTGTTGTTTTGATTTTGGGTTGATTCAGAGGTCTCAGAAATATGTGACATCAGGCCATCAAGGGGTTAAAAACGATGCTTTAAACTTTATTACTTTGATCACAAAAAGCATACGTAAAGTAATAAAAACACATATGTGAACAATCAGTAATCAAAACCATCAGCCGACATTAAGAAATAAACCTAAATCTTTGCTTTTTATTTCTCCATTAATACATTTAAATACAACTCATCTTTCATTTTATTAAAAGAAAAGGACTGTTTACTAAAACTAAGTTTTATAAAGGTGTTCATGAAATTGCAATATCACAGTGTTTTGTGAGAAATTATTTTTTTTATCCTTTTTAAAAAAAAAAAATCGTATATTCAACTTAATAAATGTGAAAAGTGCAGCAGGAGTTTTTCTCCAGTGGGAGAAAAAAAAAGATGTGGAAGTGGACACACTAAATGACATAATGAGATAATTAATGAGTGTTGAGCCTCTGGGGGGGTCAGTTGGTGTAGATTTAACGTATTTGTGCACCATTACTTAAGGAGCTGTCACGACTCCAGCAGATTTGTGAGCTTTTGCTGGGTTTTTTAAAATTTTTTTATTTATTACTGCAGCCTGCAGACATTTAGCAAGTTAGTTTTTTTAAAAATCAGAATTTAATTTTACTATTATGATATTTCACTCCTAGATATCTCCAATATCCCTCAGAAAATGTGATTCTCGTTGCACCTCAGTAACTTTAATTTATTGCCGGGTAGACATTGTAATACCCTACTGACCTTATAAAGTGTACCTCCTTAAAAATACCAGAATGTTGTAAATGTTGCACAGCCTAATTACAAACAACGCGACATAGCTGCACGTCACCAGGCTCGGGTCGCCGCGAGTAAATGAGCTGGAACGCTTTAAGTCTACAGAAATAAGCGAGTATATTTCTGTGTTGCTCTGTGGAGCTGGGAGGGTTGCTCACCGTAGGTATGAATACATGTCATAGGTGTGTGTGTGTGTGTGTGTGTGTGTGCGTGCACGTTCACCGCTGGTATGGAGCTGTCACGGAGCAGTCTGAGACAGCAGACAGATGGGTCGGGAGGCAGATGTCTGCAAGAGAGCATGTCAGCAGCACCTGCCAGCAGATTCCCATTAGATGCTCAGGTGCTTCGCTGGGGTTGTGGAGAGGGAGGAGGGTGGAGGTGGTGGTGTTGGGGGGTCTATATTGTCACAAAAAAGGGTTAGAAAAAGTGTTCAGAACATACCGTCATGGGGGGGTATCTTGGAGGACCAGGGGTCCCCAACTCAGGTGAGCCACTGTGGGGCCCCTGAGTATAAGGTCCCCATCCCCCAGCTGCTCCCTGGGTAACCAGTGGTGGGTTAAAAGCAGAGGAATATGTAATTTCCCCACTGTGGGACTAATAACGGTTTTATCAAATAAAAACAGCCCATACCGACTTTTTCCGTTGGCAGATTTTATGTGTCGGGATATTACCGACACTGACAGGTGAACACGTGACATGGTCTGTCACATGTTCGCTTCCAGATGTGACCCTGGAACGTTCTGATGTTCAGGGTTGAGTTAATGAACGTTGTCATCATCTCCTCACCACCGGGCTGGACGGGTCACAGTGGGGTTCTGTCACTGTGGGTAAACATCTCCAGCTTGGTCCTGTCTGTTCAGAGGGCATCGTTCCAGAAGTTTCCTGGTATGTTTATGTTCAGCTTTTTTTTAAAAACTTGACATCTGCTGAAATCTCCTTTTCTCAAAGAAAGAAGCTCTCTCCAGGGAACCAAACAAGGCGTTCTGGTTTAATCTTCCTCTCATTGTGCTGTCGTGAGTTTTAATATTTAACACGATAACCAAGTCCTCCAGAGTCTTCACGTGCACCTCTCTGGTTTTTTGATTTGCTCGCTGAGACCTTTGACTGAAAACGCTGGATTTTTGTTTCCCTGGAGATTGACAGCTGTCTTAAAGGTTTACACAAACTTTAAGATCATTGTTGATATCTTTCCTGCTTGGCGTTGTGTTATATATATTCATCTAAAATTCTGGTTTAATCTTTGTGAAATTGAGATTATGTTGACTTCTTGAAGACCTGATAATCCAAACGTTTATTTAAATTAATGTCCAAGTAGATAAAAGTTAGTTTGAAAGAAATCGAAGCTCTTTTTCCCATGGCTGCATGTGTGTGTTCGGTGAGTCAGCCAGATGTGCACAGATGTGCTGAGAACTTGTTAGCGTTTCCGCTTTACCTCTGTGGACACTCCAAACCGAAACTAAGGCTCACTAAATTAAAACAGTGGGGTACCCCCGAAAACAGATTTAGACCTGCGGAGAAATTAAAACCTCGCCTTGATTAAAAAGTCTGACGTGTGTGTTCGGGGATCTGTTCAGCATCACACACGGTTGCCATGGTGAACGATCCAATATCAGGAAGTCTGAGGTATCAGCTCGAGAGCCGTTCATTTTGATCTCTTAAACTTGTGAATTCAGAGCGTGCACGTGTGTGTGTGTGTGTGTGTTGAGGATTTAAACATGAAACAACCCTGTTGACCTACAGGCTCTTGGAGAGAGTAGTAATGGTTGTTTTTTTTTAATTCCCGGAGGTGAAACGGCGGCGGTCGGTTAACCTACGTCGCCGTATCCCGACGTCTCCACCCTGACCCCGGGTAAGGGTGGAGACGTC
>JAOWBL010005264.1:28517-45982 GCA_028564865.1 Zenarchopterus dispar
AAACGGCGGCGGTCGGTTAACCTACGTCGCCGTATCCCGACGTCTCCACCCTGACCCCGGGTAAGGGTGGAGACGTCGGGTCATTTCTGAGGTCATTTCTGTGGTCATTTCTGTGGTCGTCCTTCAAATTCAGCACCTCTAGTGGGGAGTTCCCGTTGCCGAACAGAGTAAAACAGCAGAGCAACGATCTACAACTTAAATCAAATGAAATAGTTTTTTTAAAAAAGCTTTTTAGCAGATTTGACTAAAGTAATGTCATTTGGCACAATCTGTAAAACGGGATTCCCACAGCCTCCACCGATTCAGTGCCTGTCCTGAGTGGGAGCAGGGGTTTAAACACGGGAACGTGTGAGAAGGATTTCAGAGCTACGCCATCATCAGTGAGAGGTTTGGTTCATGATCCGAGGGCTGAGACTCGTCAGCTTGGATGTTTTAACTTTACAAACGTGTCTTTTTTCCAGTGGATGAACTCAAACAAGAACGTTGAGCCACCGATTCTCGTCTTAGTTTTTTTTTTGTGACTATTTCAGGTTTTTCTAGGAGAGAGGGTGCACACAGAGTCATCCGAGGGTCCAAACCTCCCAGAAACCCCTTTCTGGTTTCCAAGACTACCTCCGTCTCCCTCCTCGTCTCTCCATCACCCCCTCCCCCCCTTCCCCCCGTCTCCCTGTCTTGCTTATCCAAGCGTGCTGGCACTAAAACATCACCAGGGCTGTTTAATTGGTTCTGTCCTGCAGAGGAGAACCCGTCTGTCTGCGAGCGTTGACATATGAGTCGCAGGAGGCGTCGGCGGGCTTGTGTTGAACGTGTTTTGTGTGTTAGAATGAGGTAATGGGCTGCTTGAAAAACTCTCCTCTGGAAGCCCTTTTCATTTGTTGCATTTCCCACAGACCTCCTAATGGATCCAGCTACATTATCGTCTTTTCTTTTTTTTTGTTTTTCTGGCCGAGTGATCCCCCCCCCCCTTTGTCGTTCTAGTCCTCGATACAGAAAAGGACACTTCAAGCTGTGCTGGGGTCTGTGTGTGTCTGTGTGTGTGTTGGGTGGGTGGGGTGGGGGGTGGGGGGTCAGTTTGTGAGTGCCCACTCCTCCTCCTGTCTGCTCTGCTGTTGAATCGGAGATGCTGATGTCTTGGGAGTAGGTGTGGGTTTAGAGGCCTTCCTCTCTGCTTTCTACATTATTCATCCGTTTTTTACTACAAACGTTTTTTCCATGTGACATCTTTCATCTCAGTGATGCTTTACAGAGATAATAAAACCATCCCTCCTTCACCGTCTTGTTTTATCTCCGTATGATTCATGATGCCCTTTTTTCGAGACTTTGCTTGATATTGTTCTTGAAGCTTAATTTATTATTTGTCTTTTACATTTTTTTTAATATTTTTTACAAAGGCAGGTATTTCCAGCTGAAGCTGTGCTCGACTCAGTTTTGTTTGTTTTGAGTCTCTTTGCTCCCATCTAGTGGTGATTCCTGTTCACTACAGGCTGAAGATGTTTGGTTCAGGGAAAATACACTTTCTTTAAAGAGTTGCATCCTGCTCCGCATCCAGAGGTGTCAGATGAGGTGGGTCGGGCATCTGGTGAGGTTTTCCACTGGGAGGAGTCACTGTGGAAGACCTAGGACACCTTGGAGGGACTATGTCTCTCGGGTGGCCTGGGAACACCTTGGGATTCCTTCAGATGAGCTGGAGTCTGGGTCTGCCTGCTTAGGCTACTGCCCCCGACCAGGGTGGGGTGGGGGTGGGGGGTGTTCAGATAAAAGGAAGAAGATGGATGGGAAAAAAAGTTGCATTTCAACTCCACCTCTGTAAAATAATGTTATCACCCCTACCCCCCAAAAAAGTATAATAAACTATGTAATTTACTGAAAAATCGAAGAAATTGTCAAAAATATTACTGACTGCATGTTTTTACTTAAAAAAAATCAATTGGGAAATTATCAGTTTTTTAAGCCAATTATTGCTGCACTTATTGTGTTTTTATTTGTTTGCATTATGAGGGGAAAAAAAACATTTTTATCAATATCAGTATTAGCTGTCAGTGTTGATTAATGCCAGTTTATGTAGGAATATCACTTCCAACCACATGGGGGCAGCATATCACAAGAAAGTTCAATTCATGGCATAAAATACAACAAAGTGCTCTCTAGTGGCAAAAAGTGGTATTGCAAGATGTACCGGACTGACCCCATTCATTTGTGGTCCACTAAAGTTAAAAAAAAAAAAAAGATATTGGCTTTGTTGTAAATTAACATTTTTTGGAGTATCTCAAATAATGAGATTATTAAAACAGGATATTATGTGAGAGGGATGCACTGACATATACTAGATATTGTATCTGTAACGTGTTTAAGAATCGATTTATGTTGGTGGTGTCTAAAACGTTTCCCACGGGGAGCTGGGATTTCCCTTTCCACGAGCATTTCATCTTTTGTCAGGGTTTCCTCGGAGCTCTGGAATTTCTGTTCCTGCTGTGAATTTTACACAGATATGACTGACTCAGCGGCGTTTAATCCGTTTTGTTTTCCAAAAACAATGAGTGTGAAATCACAGCGTTCTCGCATGTCTTCAAGGCAGCTTTAATCACGTTAAAGGCCCACACTTGCTCAGGGTTGAATCTGCATGTGTCGAGGATCGTATTTAATGTCTTAATTAAGCAGATATTCATGCAAATGAGTCTGTTTTATTTCCCTGAAAAGCGTTTTTTTTTTTTTTTTTATATATCCATCGAAGTGCAGAGAGATTTCAGGGCGTTTCCCAGGGAAGAAAAAAAGGAGAGAAAGCTCAATTATTGAGGACTTAAGTGAATTAAAGTGGCACCGTGGGCTAAAGCTGTTAGAATATAATGATCTATCTTGCATTATGGAAATTAAATGTGTCCCCTAGCAGCTTTTTTTCCTTCACTTTTTTATGCGTTTCTCTCAACATTATTTTCTCCTCCTTGCGAAGCCTCAGTGAAGGTCGTTTTGGCTCATTTGGAGGGAAGGTTTAAAGCCATGCGGAGATCTGTTGTGGAGGAAACGGGTTTACATCCAGATTATTAATAATTTAACCGTAGAAGTCTGTTTAATTAACGGTATTTGCTGAGCTGAACTGATCTATCTTTGACATTGTGACTCTTCACATGCTTCACCTGCGAGATGTCTGAATAGCTCCAACCGGAAGGCGATTAATATTTCAGAGCTTCAATCACCCGGCAGATCCTGTTGAGAGCAGAAATCGCAAATGATTGTCTGCAGGAGGTTTGTTTTGGATCTCATCAGCTCACAGACTCGGAGTCGAGTCAAAGCAGCAGCAGAAGAAAAAAATCCCTGAGAAAATGAAAGCTCAGCTCGTGCATTTTATTTCCCGCCCATCATCGCTCATTTCGATGGATGATTGATGTTGATATTTTTCTACTCATGCTTCCCTTTTTTATACAGTTAAGATTTTAAAGGGAAAAAAGATGTAATTATACCGTTCAAGTGCACTGAAGCGTGCAGTTTCTTTATTCACCACTGGGGGTCGCTGCAATCCTCGCTGGTTTTTCAGAAGTCAATGAAATGAACAAAAAAGCTGATGGCAGTTTTTTCTGCTTTTCGGATAAAATATTGTTTATTACTACCTTAATTTGCATGTTATGATCCTAATATTTACAGTTAAGTGAGAAAGTTGGTTAAAACAATTTCACTAATTATTAACTTTTGTCCTTTATGTTTTGTTTTTTTTTACATCCAAGCCCATTGTTCAGATCCAAAATGTTTAAAGTACTACGCATCAGTGTTACTGTTGTTTACTTTAGTACAGAAATAATGTGATGGATGGTAATCGAACCACATGTGAGGACATGAAGAAGCCATTGATAAGGAGATCAAGGCATGTCGGTGTGTGTCGGTGTGTGTCGGTGTGTGTTGGTGTGTGACCAGATTAACTCGGATTAACTCATGAATCATCTTCGTCTCAGGATCAAACCGGGCCTCCTCTTCTTTTGGTTGGGTTGTTTCTGTTCTGTTCAAAAGCTGGCCGAGGTCTCCTGAAGTTCAACATGGTTTTAGAGCAGAGACAGATAATGATAAAGTGTGTAGATGTGTGTGTGTGTGTGTGTGTGTGTGTGTGTGGCTGTCCCTGTAATTGCCAGTAAGTGGCTTCATGGTGTTTCATCTTTGCTCCTGCTGATACTTTTCACTCTGACATTTCTTGTAACCAAACCTTTTCTTTATTCTTTTTTCCTGTTTGAGGAGCTCAAACTGATACCGGGACCAAATGATGTCACAAAAGCAGAACTTTCACTTTCATCCAGCAGGAGGAAACCGGGTTGCCGTAGGTGTACATGTATCGGGTCATTCAAACCTTTTTGTAGCTTTAATGGTAGAAAGTTTCCAGACCGAGAAAACAGTGATCGACCAGGACTTGGACCTGGTCCGGCTACACCAGAACTTGAACCCGCTCAACCGAGCGAACTGTCCAGTGACCCATTTCAACCTTTTTTGATGTAGCTTACAAACACATCAAAGCACATTAAATTCACAACCAAACTTAGTTTTTTAAAAAGAAGTTTTATATTCAGGTTGCTTTCTCTTGGTAGCGACATCAGAGTTAAAGTAAAATCGATTTTTAACAGACTGATAATGATTTGATACAAAAACATGTCCAGATAACTAACTGTGAAACGTCACATGAACGAACGAACAAATGAATGAATGAATAGCCGTTACTGTCATTGCTTCATTCAATACAATGAAATTAAAGTGCTGCTCCTTTGGTGCAACTAGAAAAATAAATAAAATTAAAAAAAAAAAAAAAAACCTAATTAAATGTACAGTCTGAAGTATTGCACATGGGTTAAGCATGTTATTGCACATGTTAGTTGAGCGTGGACGTCCTTCCACCAGATAAAGTGAGTTAAGTCCTCTCGAGAGTTGAAGCTTAAAGAGCTGTGAGCTCAGATGGTCTGTGGAGGTCTGTGGATGTCTGTGGAGGTCTGTGGAGGCCTGTGGAGGTCTGTGGAGGGTGTAACTGCTGCAGCCTCTAATAATGCCACCTTTCATCTCGGTGTGGGACAGCTCCGACTGCCGTGTCGCTACCGTGGAGTCGTGGTTGGTGCTGCAGCTGCCGTCAGATTCACTTAAACGTTACACAAAGTGTCAGATTCAAAACTGATGTTCTCCTTTTCTTTATTATCATTTCTATTATTTTGTATACAGCTTCATAAAACCTCAGTTTCTGAAATGGTGCAAAGTTAAGTGGTAAAATAGCAAAAGGTTGGGGGGGGGGTTTAGGTCACCAAAATAGAAGTGATGTTTTTATTCCAGATTTGTACAAAACGAGTTAAAAACTTAACATATGAAGTGATTTGAATTTAAAATTGAGGATAATGGTTCCTATGGGTGTCTAAACTTTTGCAGATTACTGACAAACCTCTCTTACTTTCCTCTTTTTAAACAATATCTGGACAGTTCAGAAGTATAATATTGCTTCCATAATGGTGAGATAAAGGCAATTAACAATGTAAGACAGATCATTAATAATCAAAAATCAATAAAAATATAGGTCCGTCCTACAGAGAAATAAAAGAAAGTCGAGGTGTCTCAGACCACAGGTTCCTGAATCATAAAGAGGTTCTGACTAGAAGACGTCTTTACACCCAAAACTGAGGAGAAGAACTCAAGCTGCAGGTTCGAATACTAAAGAGGCACAACTTGTAAACGAGGCTCGTCTGGATCACGAAACGAAGATTTTATGGATTCATGAGTCAAAATGGCTGAAAGGACGGTTCCTAATGTGTGACGGCGACTATCGAAGCTTAAAAACAAGGATGGACCCTTAATGACAAGATCTCCGGTAAACATCAGGGCTTCATCACACGAGAACATATCACCTAAAACTTTCCTCCAGGATGGGTCATAACTACCTTTTAAAGAAAGTAAAGAAAGGTGAGCTTCAAACACTGAAATGGCCATCTGCTGACTTTAGCATTTGATGGGAGGTTCTCTCTCTAGATTAGATTCGATTTAAGTTTATTGTCATTACACATGCAAGGTACAAGATAGTGAAATGCAGTTAGCATCTAACCAGAAGAGCAAAATAAATATTCAAAGCGCAGTTATGTACAAAAGGGGCTGTATATACATTATAGGAGGATAGAATTAATTAGTAAAGTCTACAGACGGCAATATACAGTTGTAAAAGTGCTGTGAACAAACTGTAACAAGTGAAAGTATATGTACATATAAACATGAGTGTCATCTACAAAGAGTAGTTAGAGTCTAGTTATGGTCATAGGGGGATGAAGGGGTTCTCAGGTGGATGGAGGATGTGATGTGGGGTGGAGCAGATTAACAGTGGGTGGAGTTCAATAGTGAGACAGATGTTGGGGAAACAGCTGGTCCTAAACCTGCTGGTTTTGGTTTGAAGGCTCCTGAAGCACCTTCTAGAGGGGAGGAGCTGGAAAAGACTATGGGCAGGATGTGAGGTGTCGCTAAGAATGCTGGGAGTCCGGTGTGGACGTCCTCTATTGTAGTGGTCCCCAACCATAATGTCCATTTTTTTTATTTTCTAATTCTGAACGATGTTTTATTTTGGTGTTTTAGATGTTACATCTGTCTATGACTCACTTTCGATGCGTGTCAAGATGCCTCAGTCACATGTCTTACCTGCATCCTTCTTAAAGGGCCGGTAACGCATAATAAATTGAATCTTCCAAGCTAGCAGAATGAACAAAAAGCGATTTTCCTTCTGGTAAAAGAGCCAGTCAGGAGACAGAAGAAGAGCCTTCGACTTCAAAGAAAAAGAAAACTTCATTTAACAGACAATACCAGGAGTCCTACTTGAAGTATGGATTTATTGCAACAGGTTGTTCCCATGGCGACCAGCTCTCTGAGGCAGTGATGCCTTCAAAACTGCTCCGCCACTTGGAGACCAAGTCTTCTGCATTAAATTAAATTCTTCTAATAAAGTTGCATTCACAGTGGATTCACCTTTATTATTATTATATTTATACCATTTTCTTATGCTGGTCATATCGTTTTATTTTGTTGTATTTAGCCACCACACCTTAAAGGCCGGTCCGTGAAGATATTATCCGACATTAAACCGGAGTTTGTTTGCATTCAGCTCCCCGGCTGTCTGCAGGTTTTTGGAGAGTTAAAAGTCCTCGTGTTGGGTTTTTGTTTGTGTTGGACGTTTTGCTGCCACGAGAACAACTAAACTAAGTCAGCTCTTTTTCTCCAGAGCTGTTCAGACCGTGGCAGCAGCCAAGCAAAGCACCACCCCCGGGTGTTACAACACGTACGTAAGCGCCGAGCTCCTTCACTTCATGTTCTCCCTTTCTTCGGGAGCGTGATGCTTGACTCCATGTCTTCCACTCAGCCGTTGGCATGACACCTGATTCCCCTGTTGCCATGACTGTCTTGTCTCTTCCGCTGCTCTTACCCCCCCGAAGCCTCGCAACTCTCGAGTCTATTTTTACGACCTGTTATCCGTGAGTGAAGCTTTCCTGGCAGGAGTTGCTGAGTCGTGCCATCGCGGGAAAGAATGCCCGTCCGGGGGGGGGGCTCCACAGGAGGCGTGGCCCGGGTCGCTCACTTCCTGTTCGTGCTCTGTAAGCGAGCGACACACGGGCGAACCCTTTACCCAACACCCAGAATTTCTAAAAATAGTTTGTCAAGAGGACAGTCTTAATTTGATGTCTGTGGAAAAGTGTCTCGGAGGCTCGTCAGCTCAAAATGAGCGGCGGCGAGTCGGGTTGAAGGTGAAACGTCTCCAGGAAGTCCAGTTTGAGAGATGATTGACACCCGAGACATAAGTTTTGTTATAGTCACTTTGGTATTCCACAAAAACGCTCTAAACCAGAAACCATTTTCTTTTCTTCTTATAGTGTGACTTAATTATTGCCTTAAAAGATTTTAAAAAAGTCATTCATCTTATAAATCATGAAATGAGGTGATCCCATTTCCTTTTTGTTTTTATATAAATTGTATTTAAATCAGGTTTTGTGGTCTTGGATGAATTTTCATTATTTTAAGACATTTTTATGTTCAAACATTTTTATGTTCAAACTCGTTCATTTTAAATGAACGAGTTTGAACATAAATTAGTTCAGGATTGATGTGAGTCTGTTTCAGTTTGGAGGGATTCCTCGGAGAAATTGTTCTGATTTACAGGTGCAGATTAAAAATCAAATAATGGAAAAAGTAAAAACAAAATAAAGTAAAATAAATGTACTAGGTACAAGTTTACAAAATAAATATAATATATCCATGTGTAAACAATAGCAGGTACATAGTGTGGCTGTTTTATGCCAGAGTCATTTATTGTTCATGAGTCTGATGGCTGAGGGGAAGAAGATGTTCTTGTGGCGGGAAGTTCTGGTCCGGATGGACCGTAGTCTCCTGCCTGAGGGGAGGGGCTTAAACAGGATGTGTCCCGGGTGAAGGGAGGGGCTTAAACAGGATGTGTCCAGGGTAAGAAGGGTGGTGTACAGGTCTTGTAGAGGTCGGAGGTCACCTTCTCAGCAGTCTGAGTCTGTCCCCTGGTGGAGGCGCCGGTGTACCATATGGTGATGGAGGAGGTGGGGATGGACTCGATGATGGCGGTGTAGAACTGCACCATCATCTCCGTCAGCAGGAGCTGGACATCTCCAGTTGGGCTCTTCAGTTTCTAGGGTTATTGTTGCTCTGTGCTCTGACGTCACTGGTGGGTGCAACACGCTTGAAATTTTCCACCAGAGACGGTGATAAACTGCACAGCAACTGTTTTTAAAAATAATATGGATCTTTAAAGGATGTGAATCTAAAATTTGACGCCATCAGCGTTCTCAGACGAGTTTTAGCGTTGGGTTACATCAACCGTCTCTTTGACTACACTGTTGGGATGTGAGGATACAGATTTCTGCTGAAGGTGGCAGGTGGAGGTGTCGGGGGACCGACGAGGTTCCCACCTGAAAACCTCCGAGACGCCTCAGTCGTTGCTGATCCTCCTTCTAAGCACAGGTTTTTGTGTTTATTTCAACAGTTGATGCTCATCATACATTGATCTCCAGGAAGATCTTCTCATATTCAGCACTGCAGATATTAAAAGAAATAAGTTCTTTGAAACGCTGCACTGAGAGGTATTTTATTCCCGCTAAGGTGCCCTGTGATGGACTGACAACCTGTCCGGGGACGTACTCCCGCCTTTCACTCAAAGACGGCTGGATTCGGCTCCAGCGGACTTCGGTGACCCAGAATAGGATGAAGCACATGACGGATGATGGACGGATGGGTTTATTTCAACTGATAGATGACAGTCTGAAGAGGCTCAAAACCCTAAGCCTTTCACAGATGCAGCTTTTTTTCTTTTTTTAAACCAATCATCTGTCCTCGATTGTTGGAGAATCTACCTGATCCTCCTCCTGTACTTCCAACACGACTGAGTTCACTCGCTGCACGATCCGACAGCGATTCTGCTAACCACTTCTGTCAACAAATGACTTGTGGGAAATATGACGTAACCATGCACAAAACGATGGCTTTTTATTTGAAAATGGACTGAGGGAAGAAAACAAGGAACTCTGCTTTGATTTGTTCAGGACATGAGCGAAAACAGACAAAAACAACAAACATGGTTGTATGTCTCTGCCCGCGAGAGTTTCAATGTATTTATTAAAAAGTCGTTTCCGGCTTTAGTTTCGTGTCTCTTCCTTCCTCACTGCTCACATCACTTGAATATCTGATGAACTCTTGAAGTCCATCAGCAACTGGAAATGGCTTGCTGGTGCACTGGAGAGCATCTTCTAGGTGTTCCTCACATAATGATCGATTATGGAGGGGCCACCTGCAAATATTCACGGATTTGTCTTCCATCCCATCTCCGAGTTTGATCTAAACATGATTTGATATTTAAGTTGATTACCTCTTCATCAAGCATGGCTTTTTCTTGTTTCTGATGGGGATGTTTGAAGGGTTAGAGTTATATCACCTCTAGTGGAACAAAGTGGTATTACACTCAGCCAAGTATCTTTAGTGCCTCATGTTTTCATCATGCAAAACTTTTATGTATTTACTGTATATACTTACATTTATTTAGTTGATTTTTTTGAAAAAATTATTAAAAATCTTATAATGTAATAGAAATATTAGGCTTGGCCACTCTTAGACCTACGTCATGAGTGAGGTTTGGAAAAATCAATATTTTTGTCTGTAGTCTGTTGTTTTGCATAGATGCAAGATGGATATTAAAGTCAGAATGAGATAAACGTTAATCTAGAAGCTTCTCTGGATAACTGTGTCATTTCTGCATTGAAACATGAGATGTACATTCTGACTCATTTTTGCATCCAAAAGATAATTAAATAATTCACTAATTCAAGCCATTATTTTAGAGTGTTATTACATTATTTCAGCCTTATTCAGGTATTGCAGTCACCTAGTGGTTAAAATGCATTTATACAGATGTATTAGATACTTTTTTCCCCCCCACAATATATAGATTGTTGTCTTAAAGACAGCCCTGATCAAATCAGGGTTAAAACTTCCCCTCAAACAATGTGGTAAACAGGTAAGGTGGAGGTGTGATGGAGAACTTCACTCACAGCTCAAAAGAGACGGGGGCTGGAGGAGGAGGAGGTGGAGGAGGCCCAGGATGAGGGTGTTGCATGCCAGATGTTCAGCTATATGGCTCAAAATGGAAAATTGCCCATGTGGAAACCGAACTTGTGATGCTGGTTGATTCCCTTTATGTGGCCTCCCCCCTCTCCTCCCCCGTCTCTACCTCACATCCTTCCGTCAGAGGTTCAGAGGACATTTTTCTTGGAAATGAAGACCTGACTTTACGTCATGCGATGAATACAAATAAATCGGTGTGTGTGTGTGGAGCTGGCGTGGACTTGACTCTGTCAGATTTTACAGCTGCGTGACGTCTCGCCGTGTTGCGACGATTCTTCCTCTCCGCCTCGAAGCTCCTGCGGCATCAATCACCATCGGCACCAGCTGTTAGAAGGAAGCGGTTCCCCGGTGTTTGATGAATTAAGAAAATCTGAAATAAAGTCCATTAATGGACTGAGACAGACAAACTTCCCAGAATGAGAAGTACCAAGAAAAAACATAAGTGGCTCCATCTGCAGTATCTTGAATTAAATATTCCAGGTCTTTGAGAAGACAGATGCTGAGACGGGAATCGGCTTTTGAGATCCAGGATGAAACTGGTTGACAGGAAGTCATCTCCAGAGCATTTCTATATTTTTAAAAGTTTTTGTGAAAACATTTCCAGATCACTGCCAGCTTTATGAAGTCTGAGGAAACTCGACCCAATACCAACCCAATAATGTTTATATATTATTTATTTTAACTTTTGATTGAATTATATCATTGATAGTGATCAGGGTCTTGGGGGAGGGGTTTAGTGTAGCACAAAGTGTTAAAGCACTTTGTGCTACATTTTATTATATAAAAAGTGTGATATAAATAAAGTTTGATTTGATTTGCGGAGGTCTCCTGAATCGCCCATTCTGATTGGTCAGCTGCATCGTCCAGCTCCGCCCCTTTTTCTGTATTATCATTTTATTAGATTGCAATCGAACCCGGAAAAGGCTCATGTGGATATTTGTTCTAAATGCCTCGGGCTAGCTTTTGCCCTTGTTTTTTGTTTTTTTGATTTTTTTAAAAAAATTATCTACGTTATAGTTGCATAACTGAATATTTTGCAATTAGGCTTTTTAATTTAGATGTTTAATAAAAGAGGGGAAACAAATCAACAGCTGTTGCTTCACTCCTTCACTCACTGAAACTAAAGAATTCAGAAACGAGACTGCTTTTATTTTGAAAATCAACAAGTTTTTAAATTAAAAAGTAATCAGATTTGAACGTCCTTTTAGAAAGACGAAACGACGGTGAGAGAACAGTCGTCTGCTCTGCTTCCTGTTTCATTAACATTCGCGCTGAAACACTTCCATGTGATTTAACTGTGGAGTAATATCACGCCTAATTTAGTTGAGGATCCCACTCAGGGATCTTTGGTGGTCCCTGAACCATTTTTCCAGCTGCAGCAACACCTTCAACCACAACATGGCGAGCACGTGCGTCACCAGGCACTAATAAAAAACACGACAGCCACTCCTTTTCCTTCTGTTTCACCGTGCACGTATGTCTGTTTCACCGTGCACGTATGTTGAACTGTAGTTCGACTTCTATGTTTGTTGTGAGGATTTAATTAACAATGTTGTTTTTCTTCTTTTTTTTTAATGTCTGTCTGTTTATAAGGCAAAGTAAAAACATGTAATGATGCATTTTTAAAAAACAAAACTATAAATAAATAGGAAGTTAACGGTCTAATGTGGAGGGTGGGGTTTTTAGGAGTGGGTGATGCCTGGAAAATGTCCAAAAACCCAGAACCAACGTATTCAGCTTGTTCCCTTTAACCTCCATCAAAAACAAAGATGAAGAGGAAGGACTCACACTTTCCATCAGCCCCCACCTCATTATGGGTTCAGGTAACTATTTCCTCACAGAAACAAAACAAAACAAATATAAACAGGCTTCCAGATAACTGCAGTAGGATAGAAACATAATCCAAGCTAGCGAAATGAAAAAGGAAAAAAAAAAACCCCACCATGGGACCAGTCTTCGGTCACTTCTGGGCCTTCAACCACACCTCCACCTAAAACTCTGGGTGAAATCTTGTTTCACTTCTCGTAGCAGCCAGATTTTTTGTTTTGTTTTTCGGATAAGCGTAAATAGTTTTTTGGTCACTGCGCATCTGTCGGCACGTTTCCACCAGGAGGAGTTGAGGTTGAATCTGTCAGACAGGAAGCTCCAACCATCTTCTCAGCTCCTTCAGCTGGGGTGTCTCCATCCGACTGTGGACCGATAACAAATACCACAGCTGTCCACTAGGTGGCGGCATTTTTTTGCTGTTTACAGCTAGCAGCATAAATGGAGAAGAAAGAGAAGAAGAAACAAGGAAACAATCATGCTACTTACTTTGTTTGTTTGTTTTTTTGAACATACCCCCACCGGACGCCAACAAGACCTGAACCGACTTAACGGTCCAACCGTGTTTTTCTTTTTCTTCTTGTCATCTCCAACTTCATCGAATGTACTTGTAGTAAAATATTTCTGGTCTAAATGGTTCAAACGAGTTGCATTCGCATGATTTTTATTATTTTTTTTATTTATTTGTTGCTGTGAGAGTGATAACATAATGAATCCTTCACCAGGTGGTTCCTGTTGGCCAGCCCGAGAACCTCTCCTACGACAGGAACTTTTTCACATCGTGAAGGTTCCTGAAGGCCACTCTTACAGGGGGGGGTTCCCGGAAATGGAGACACGTAAACGGCCTGGCCTCAAAAAATCTACCCAGACCTCCCACTAGTGGAAACGTATAAAACAAGTGTACATAATTACCACCGTCACGAGTAAATATTCTTGGTGAATGATTTACCTCTCTCTCCTCAAGTAAAAGAATTGTGTATATTTTCTTTAAAACGCCCAACCCTCCTCGGATGATGGATGTATTTCATTTTTCTCTCAGGACACTGATTTATTTATCGTCACAATATAAAACAGTTTTAAGCGGCGCTTTCTAGAAACGACTCCATCTTTAACTGACCCAGTCCTCGTCAGCCATCGATTTTTTTCCGTAAAGGACTCAAACAGATCGACGGTTTTTATTAAAAAAAAAAAAAAAAGCCCAATTACTTCTGTATGGGAGTGTTTATTAGCTGTCACCGGTCGTGATGAAGCACATTTTTTCATTTCACGTCTCGGCTCATTGTGTGGCTGGAAATATAAGTGGTGTAGTGGGAGGAGGAGGTGTGGGAGCCGATGTCTTTCCCTGTGTGTTGACTTTCACTAACTGATGCAGAGTTGTTATCAAAGCGAAAGAGCAAGTTTCTTCTTGAATCGGCTTCATGTCCAGTTTAGTCTTCGGGACGGTCCACGGGTGGGGGTGGGGGGGTTGGGGCGTGAAGACCGTCTCCTGCCACGGACGCCGAGCGCCTAATGAGCAGGAATAACTCTCCCTGTTATTTTCTCTGCTTTTCAAACCTGCTTCATCGATATACTGCTGAGCGAGGTGGACCGTTGCCATGGAAACAGCAGAGCCAAGAGCATGGCCAGGGATGTATAGGGGGAAGCGGAGGGCTCTCCTTCTAGTTTAGCTCCGTATCACAGGAACTGAGGTCCTCTCGCCAACACACGTGGACGTTTTCATCTGGAGATAAAGCACTGCTGAGTTTCGTTTGTTGAAGCGGCAGCTTTATCTTCCAGGTGTGACGCGTCCTCGGGGATAACAAAACACGATGAATGTCGACGGCCGTGGTTGCTGGTTTCCAGTTTGACACAACTCAAAATGTGTCTCCACTAGCACGTTCACGCCCAGCGCTCAGGTGGTTCAGAGATGAGCGTAGTGCACTTATGTTGTCAAATCAATAATGAGTTAACTACCAACATGCCCACCTCCTAATGGCTCAAAATCAACCGTTTCCCCAACATTTTCAGATTATGACTTTAAATTTAAATGATTACGTTCAAGCGTGAGAACTTCCTGCTCCTTGTACAGGCCAAATTATTCACCCATTGTCCCCAAAACGGTGATCTTCAGGAGGTTTATTGTCCTGATTGATCCTGATCAGCTTTTTGACTAATGTGACTCTTTACGAGCTGCACCTTTAAAACTCGCTGCAGTAAAAAGATGTCGGCGTTTCTGGGGTGACATTGACACAGATTGTGTTTTGTGCATCGTGTTCCTTAGATATCCCGTGGACTGACATCACAGTGGGTCTCCTCGCCACAGGGTCCACGGAGATGTTTTTTTTTTTTTTGTTTTTTTTTAAAGGCAAAGACATCCAAACAGAGGGAAGCACGCAGACGCCATCATGTTAGTCTGTGAGTTGATTGACGTAATTAACCTTCCACGTCTCCACGACAACCCCACCCGTTAGATCTGATCTCAGCCATCCTGAACATTTAACCGTTTTCCCAACAGCTGCAGGAAATCTCTGAGATCTGAAGGAGCTCCTGCAGTTTGATTGGCTTTACTTTATTTTTTTATTTTTTTTTCAAACAAGGTCAGTCAAATTGAATTTTCCTGCCAGTTTTAAATCAGAAATGCCTGTTAAATTAAATATCAGGTTGGAGTCATGGGAGCGGATCTCGGTAATGAGAGGGCAAAGAGGACATTCTCCTCGGCCGTCACGAGGATGTTTCGTGAACCCGTTTATTTGTCACTCGGTGTTGGTTTCTTAGTCAACCCTCTGAGGATCTTCTCTGAGGGACAGGAAGGACTAGAAGAAGGAAAGAGACCTCCATAAATCCATCCTCGTCCACTCTTACCGGGTTGCTGCGCCACCTTCGGTGGCTCTGGAGTAAAAGTTCAGCACCGCCATCTGGACCGGATCCAGACTCGGCCGTCGTATCGGCTTAGAGGTGTGGAAACGTCCTGCTGAGATCCCACTTAACCCTTTAAAAGCAATACCTAACAGAAAATCCTGGAAAAAAATGTCTTTTTATTATTATTATTATTATTGTTGTTGAGGTGGTGCAGAAATCTCAGATTTTTTATGTATTAAAACCAGAATGATTTTTATTTTTTTGTTTGCTGTGATCTCTTGCTGGTTTTTTCTGTTTTGTCATCACTTCATATCTAATTAATTTCTTTTATTTCTCAAAAGTCCTGAATGTTGTTGGAGAAGGGAGCCGTGGCCATGCAGACTCAGACATGAACCTTTTTAACACTTTATAGTCTAAGATATTAAAATAAAAGAAATAAAGTCTTGTGTTGGGAGTTTAGAAATGACATCTTGAAGATATGATCGCGCTGTTTAAAGTCATGAAACCTATTGATGGAATACATTTAATTACATGGAGAATAATGGAAATTAAAGGTTGGGTGTTAAGGGGTTTTTTTTTTTTTTTGCTGGTACAAACTTTTACAAAATCAGGGAAAATGACAGCTGACATAAAATAAAAACTGGCAAGCAGTTTTTATTATTTTATTTATTTGTATAGCCGATATCTGTTTCCTTCTTTAAACGGTTTCAAAATGAGGAATGATGCACCAATTTGTTTAACCTTAATACACATTTATAGAATAAATTTTTGAATTAATTTTGTTAAATTAAACACGGGGTAGTTTACTAAAGCAGTTAAAGGAATCGTGAAGTGATCCATTGATCTCAATCGATACTTTGATCCAGTAAGATCAATGAAAAATAAAAATATCAGACGTCAAGCAGCCTTTTGTTGGCTGTTTTTTAAATCTCAGGGACATCTTGTTTTTTCTTTAACTGTTTTGTTAAACCCAGAATAAAACAGTGAGAGGATATTTTTGTTCAGCGATCAGATTTGAATTAAAACGAATTGATCGTCGGCTCCTGAGCTGAACCGAATCAAGCTCGTATCTGGGCAGACCTTCTGACGTTGGTGAACACTGAACCGTCCAGTTAATTCATGGAACTTTGTGTCACGGTGAAACTTGTAATTTCCTCCCGATGAACTCGTGTAACTCTTATCTCTTTGGGTCCTCCCAGACGTTCAGTCACTTTTCCCCACTCGCTTGGTGCCTCGCTCAGCCTCTCATTTTCTCTTCTGTCATGACCTTCTTCAGTCCTTTTATCGCCCCCACCTTCCTGTTTACTGGAAACCGTTGACGAGACGACCAGGACGGGAGTCCGGAGTCGCTTCGGCGGGTTTCTGCTGGTAGTCGGGTCAGGACAGGAGACAAATATTCCTTCAAATGAAACAGAAACTGATATTTTAACCCTCCTGTTATGTTCATTTGTCAGGAACAGCAGTGGTGTTCCCGGGTCAGTGTGACCCGGTGCATGTTTAAATATCCAAAAGATGTCCAAAGTTGTCTGTCTGTCTGTGTTAAAATACATATATATTATTTATATATACATATATATATTATATAATAAGATTACAGTGATTAAGGTAAGCAGAAGAAGTTTCATACTGAAAAGATCATTTTAACTATTTTAGATCTTCAAACTTTGAAACGGGTCAGTTTGACCCGGTAACATAACAGGAGGCTTAACATGAAACAAACATTTGTGCTTATAAACAGAAATAGATATGTATCAGTGCTTATTGTAAAATAGCCAAGAATTGAACTTGATGAATCAGTTGACTGATTCATCAAGTGATATACTATTTTTATTTACATAAAGAGTGAATAGAAAACAACGGATAATGCTCTAAAATAGATCGGACTTTTGTTTGTGTTTCTGGGTGGCTTGTGTGGTTTTTTGTTGTTGTTTTTTTTCAAATTGAAAACTACTTTGCTGTTTGCTGCCCTGGTGGATTTATAAAATCATAAAAGATAAGTTAAAATGAATATTGAAGCAATATGAAGTGTTAAATGTTTACTGTTGTTATTCTCTTCCTCAAGAGATCCATGGATGGACACCACATGTGTATGTGTATATATATATGTGTATATATATATATATATATATATGTGTATATATATATATATATATATATATATATATATATATATATATATATAT
>JAOWBL010005265.1:0-10370 GCA_028564865.1 Zenarchopterus dispar
TATATATATATATATATATATATATATATATATATACACTCATATCTTTTGCATTAGCTTACGTAATTAAACCTTTAAATAATAGCTTTAAAAAAGTAATAACATGGAGTTTGTCATGCAGCTGAGGGGCATAATACATTACTCTTTACAAAGATGAAAATGCAGTGTAAAATCTGTTACCAGGAAGGCAGCTTTAATTATATATATTTGTACATAAATGTGTGTGTGCATTCTCTTCTATACAGCAATAAATAAGAGGTAAATCAAGTGGCTCATAGTGTGATATAACATTTATGAACTGTACTCTGATGATATCTAAGAACAACATGAATGATGTGGATTAAAGAGGGAGCTCCCTCTGAAAACGTCCAGCTGACATCACAGGCACTTGGTTTTTACTTGGAGTATTTTCACTGTTTGCTGCAAAGATATAGTTTAACTGACGTGCAGCAGTTTCACTTTATACTTGTCCAGTCGCAGCTTTATATATTTTCTACTGTTAAGACCTGTGTTACTTCCTAAGCTTTAGGAAATCTTTGGTTTTACATTTGACATTTTCTCCTACAAGCCACTGACACTTACAGTTATGATTTACATTCACTTTTATCTTACACAAAATATATCAATATCCAATGTGCCCTATATTTAAAATAAATACACTTTGCATCGTTGGTGTTCAACAAGGAATGTTGCTGAATGTTTGATTCCTTCTTGTGTCTTCAGCATGTTTGTGTTTCATGCTTCCATGAGTGCATAATGGGAAGGTCTTTACTGTACCTCACATGCTGTGTTTGCACCAAGTGCAGTTGCATTTTTGCAGCCCAGTTGGTTGTAGAAAATCCTTCTTCATCACCATTGTTTGTTCTTGAGGGATTTTTTTTTCTGTCTGTGAAGCTGCAGTTTCCCAGCTTTTTGCTGAGCTGTGTCTTAACTGTACTGTTCCCACTCATTAGTTTCTGTCCATTTTCCTAGCAAGTCCTGGAAACATGACTCAATATGAAGTTTTTTCAACAATCCGTGGTCCTAGATATGACACTGTTTGTTTACATTTTTATATTTCAGAAAAAGCCTCCACGGGACCACTTCTGCAGCTGTAACACTCGACACATACCCTGCTTTCAGTGCAACAGCTGTCTCAAGCTCTCTGGCTTTCTCCGTGTGTTTCAGTCTCTATTTTCTCATCCTATTGCTTGGTTTTCTCTACAGCCACAGCTTTGTGCGCTGCTTTGTGCATTAGGCATGCCTTGAAGCCATTATTCCAACAATTCACCCTTTGCATTCCTGGTGCTCTACTATGTCTGAGCAGATCCAGTTTTCTTTCATTCTTTCTCTCCCACTCTTTTTCTTTCTTTTCTTTTTTTTTTTTTTTAGCATTGTATGAATTGTTGCACAGCTGATTTTCACCCCAAATGTTACAGAGGTGAAAATCTTTTTAAAAAAAAAAAAAGTTTTCTTTTTGCCTTGCAGATTCACTGGAAAGATGGACTGGAAATGGTGTTGACGCCTTCAATGACACCCTTCCTTACTGCTGGGGTAGAGCAGACAGGTGACTACAGATAGACGTACTGCTGACAGTACAGCTGTCCTTCGTCTCTCCCAACATCTGGTGGAGGTCAGGCTGTTCTCAATCCGTGATTCTGCAGATGCAAGCAGCAGAAGTGGATTTGTGTGCGGCAGCACGTCCTTGCGATGAGTGCATGTGCACTCAGCCATGGTTTTTCAGGCATGTCTCAGTGTGTTTGCTTCCATCTCATCAGCCTGTGTCAGTAGAGGGTGTCCTTGGTGGTGGTGGAGGTGTGTGTGGCGGTAGAGTCATCGTGCAGGGACCCCCGACGGCCGAGTCGTGAGCGACAGTGTAGGAGGTTTTGAAGCTCTCTGGACACGCTGCTGGAAAAAGCTGTGTAGATCCATGGATTTGTGCAAGAGTTCAGACTGGCCAGCAGCATCAGGATAGTGAAAGCCACTCCTGCAGAGGACACATACATGAAAATAAACACACTTATATTTAGAAATGAGTACAACATGAGCACAAAACACTAAGTTCCATAAAAGGGTCAAAGCAAACAGATTATGGTTCTCATAGCTAAACTATGTTGTATATAATTCATAATTACTACTTTTCTATTTATTTCTGTCTTGAATAGCAACAGGATTATAAATATCCCATTGGGACATTGCCCTTTTTAATTTGTTTTACTTGTACGTAACAACTAAAACTTGTTTATGTCACTTCGGCCAACTGAGGACAGAAGAGAAAGATCAACTGATTTTTTTTTAATACAAGCTGATAACCATCAGCTGCTCGTGTTTGTGTGTTGAGCTGCTGGCTGGGCTGAGAACTCATTCATATTCATGCATACTTAGCAGAATGCAAGTACACTCTCTGTATCCATGATGTGAGCGCACAAGCTTCCCTCCCTCGTCTCATGTCCTCACTTGTGATTTCGACTGCGTGCGCGAGCCGCTGGCAGCGGATCATTGTTGACAAAATATCAACATCTGTCTGAGCTGCAAAATCAGCGGGGAATATAAACAGGTTATTTACTGGTCTCCGGTGTTTGTATTTAGCTTTAGATCGTTCAGTCCATGCTGTCAGCCACAACTTAAGGCAAAACTAGCTCTTCTTTGCTTCCCTCGTCATTAGCTGCCAGTATAGAGATCAACAGATGGTGTTTGTATGCCAAAATGTGCAGAGGCTAGGAAGATGTGATCCCAGGGTTCCTGGTTGTGGGTAAAACAAATGTGTTTTTTGAGCTTGTTTTATTCACTGTTACCACATCTAAGATGGAGCTTATCGTGGAAATGATGAATGATCCTTGGAATAATGAGTGATGCCTATTCACAGACATAGACAACAGTTCTGATTAGAGGTTTCTCTCATAAACCAAACCTAATCACTTAACCTTAGCCTGCCTGGAGTGCAAAATAGGTCAGATTTGTTTATTTAAGGTAAATAAACAGATCAACTGTGCTGATGAGCATCAGTCCAACTGTGGGGAAAAAAACAGATTCATCCGAACTATCTGTGACACAGATGTTTGTTTTTTCCTTCCTTTTTTGGCATTGAATTGTATTGTGGATATGTAGATGTTGTGACGTTGCACCAGTAAAATGTCTGTGATTGACCTTGGTCTGGAGGGTTGGGATCCCAAGCTGCCCACAGCTGGACGATGAAGAACGGCGACCAGCAGACAGTATAGACCAACACTATGACCAGAGTCATTCTCACTGTCTTGGACATGGCTTTGCTGATGCTTGGAGGTGGAGTGGATGGACGTTGGGGAGGGACATAATCAAGTGAGCAGCGGGGAGAGTTGGTGAACGACTCCTGGAAATCTGAGCTGTTCAGCACTTGATGCTGCATTGGTGATGTGGTTGTTGTTGACATTTGTTCATCACTGCAACTGCTATACTGAAGGGCAGATGGTGCATAATCATAACAGTCTCCCACTTGGTTGTTATGGATGTTATTGTGAGGGTTGTTATTCACACCCTTGATGACCTGTCCTCCTCTTGCGTCCCTGCCCCCTCCTCCCGATGCCTGTTTCCCCCTCTCCCTTGCCCGCTCATCCTCCTTCTTGAAGCTGTGGAATCGAAACAGGATTTCACTCTTCTTCAGCTCAGCCATCCGCATCCGCTCTGACTTCAGGTAGATGTTGTTGTGAATCTCCCGGAAGATTCTTATCTGGAAAATGCAAATTTTGTCATTAGACATTTTTTTTTGTGAGGAAACAAGACTTTCAGTGTGTCTCCCTGTGATGGACCAACATCTCAGAACAGGATGAAGCGGGTGTTAGAAAAGTGGCAGATGAAAACAACACATTCCTTCGTAGATGCATTTTCATGTTTCCAATTCAGATTATTGTTTTTATCAGAGAAAATTTAACTTAATTGGCCCCAGCCATAAACCAGTGTTTATGGCCTTTATTTAATCTCTCACAGAGCAGACACCATGTCATACTATATCATTGTACTGAAAGGTTTGTATTTGTTTCTGTCAGCTTTTTAGCTGGTTTACTCCAAATACAAAAATATAATAAAAAAAACCAATCAATTATTTTTAAAATTTCTATTCTTTCAATTGTTCCTCTGTTACTCAAAATAGGAAAATATGCATATTTTTAAAAACTTAATATTGAAAATTTGAGATGGATTTTAAGTTTGGCAGTGATCTGGTACATTTCCCTCTCTGGCAGGAGCTTCTCAGAGCTGGCAGCCGTCTCAGCAATGGACATCCAAGTGTTGTGTTAATTAAAAGAAATAGCTGGATCCTAGAAATATCTTTCCATAAATAGAACAGCATTGATGGGAGACAGACCGGAGTGGCTGTCTACCATTGGACTCTCCACTACACCAACTGCCATACGCCGTCGGTTACTGAGCAATGGCTGCCAAATGCACTCCACATTTCATTCATGCCGCATGCCTTGTCGGAAAATGTTGCTTTGAGCATGTAATCCTGTTATCAATAATCTGCGGGGACACTGCAGAGCACAGCCAGCGCAACCAGCATTACCTGACAGATGGTAATGATGAGGGCTGGCAGTAGGAACACAGCCACAGTCATCCAGGTGACATAGGCCTTCAGCCCCCACGGCTCAGCAAAGTGACCCCAACACTCAAACTCTCCAGGAGCCACTTCTGAACGAGAGAAGATGAATACCTGGCGGACACAACAAAAAGCGGTGGTGAACACACCCATGAGCGTAGCACAAGGTAATCTTCCCTCACCTGGATCTTGCTGACCTCATGGAGCTAAAAATAGCTCAACATCTTGAGCTTGGCTTTAGAAACCAGGGTGTGAACGCCTGCTGAGCTCTCATTTCCTATTTCACCATGTGTTTGTGCGTGTTGTGCATGTGTTTGTGTTCACCCCTCCCTACCTGTGGTATGCTGAGGACTAGCGCCAGGCTCCAGGCCACCACAACAGGGGTGTTCCACTGCGACATTGCCCCAACGCGATAAGCCTGCAGTGGGCAGCAGATGGCATGGTGCCGGTCGACTGTCATGGCAACAATCATATAGGAAGAAGCAAACATCCCCACAATTTGCAAGTACTTGACGGATCGACAGAGCAAGTCCGGCCCCTGAAACCTCTCTGTTATGTCCCATATTAGCTGGGGAAGTACCTGAACACACAGATTTTAAAAAGTGAGTCGATGAAAGCGGATCCCAACAATATGAAAACTATTTTTTTTTGTACTTTGACCTACAGCAAAGTCGAACAGAAATGCTAAAGGACAAGTCTGGTGACATTTCAGATATTGCCTTTGAAGCCTGGTATAGTTTATCTCTCTCTGCCGCAGACTCCTATTCTTATCCAAAAGTACTTCAATAAGCTATAGCATTACAATGGATCACATACCTTCTTGCTGTCGTACAGACTGAATGTGTATTTATATACACCTGAAAATAGCCCCCAAAATAGATTTATTTAAATAATATTCAGGTCACATCTTTTTAAAAATCAATAAAGAATTTCACTTAACAATCCACATGACAAAAAACACAATTGATCAGATCCCTGTTAGGTTTCAGTGTTCTGCAATTAATATCATTTCAACTTTGAGAATGATAATCTTCACTAACTATGACGCCCACATAAATAAAAGTGGTTACAGACTTACGTAGATTATTTAACTTTAGTAGTGAATTTTATTTGCTGAATGTTATCTGTATCAATCATCAGCTCTAAAAAAAATCTACATAAACGTGACTAGAGCTTTTATTTTCCAAAATAAGATACATTATCCTAACAAGCTCTCAGTCTGAAAGTCTTATTGTGGCTACGGGAATGTTTCTTCACTGAGTGAGTGAATCTAAAATGCATAAATTTAAATATGAGATGTTCTTTCTTTGTTCCTTTCCTTTTTCTTTCCTTTTTCTTTTTTTCTTTGCAATTCATTACCCCGCTGTGGAGTTACTCTGAAAGCACATTACCTTGGTTTTTAGTATGCTTGCAAGAAGCTTGGAATAATTTTTCAATGGGATTTGTCTTTTAATCCACACATTTTACTTTACTGCAGAGTGAGCTTTTCATCTGCATAACTCCACCAAAATTGGGAGCATTTTTTCCTTAAATTACACTGAAATACGGCTCCATCCAGCCTGGAGTTCTGCATCATCACACTAGCTGAGCAACCAAATTGTTCCCCGAAAATATTCAATTTGACCAAAAAAAAAAATGCTTCATCCATAGTATTGCTGAGTACTCAGGAGATGCGTCCTATTGATCCCATTTCCCTGCACTGACTCCTTGTAGCATTTCCAATGAAATTCAAAATCCCGCTCATCACACATATAAAGTCCTTAATAGCGTGTCTTATCTGAACAGTTTTATTACTCTCTAGCACCCCATGAGGACTCCCCACTCTCAGAATGCAGGATTGCTTGTTGTTTCCAGATTTTATAGGATCAGATTAATAGAAAGAGTTTCATTTTCAGGGTTTCAATTTGGTTAATGGACAGAGACTCTCCCTCTGCTTTTAAGACCAAAACAAATCTCTCTGAAAGAAATTTAATTCACTGGTCTGTTTGTTCCTTTGCATAAAATAACTTTTTCTTTTGCTACTATTTATATTATGTTTAAGACCATTTGAACATTGCTTCTGTCAGTGTTGTTAATCTTATGATTGTTGTATTGTGCTATATTGTGCTTTTCCTTCAAAGTCTTTCTTTTGCACTGTAAAAGCAAAAGCTGGGTTGACCTGAATTAGGATTGTAACCGCTGATCAAACGGGAGAGCTGTCCTTCTCCCTTCTGGTTCAGCAGGTCAAATCTCCAGCCTCTTGTGTGTCAAAATGTCCTTGGGATCACATTTCCCCCAATATGCTTGTCAGTGTGTTGTTGTGGTGACAAATGCAAGGCATACCGCTCATAGATGGCATAGGTGTAGGTATAGGTCTATAGTCAAAAGAGTTGCATGTGTGTGAGAGGCCGAATGTGAAACTCAGTGTAGCTAAAGGTGCTGCAGGGGTGCATAGCATTTGCAACTGGCCATAAATATTTCTTTTAAACAAGTTTTGAGAATTGTCCCAACAATCAGTAGCCATAGCTTCTCTGAGCAGCTGCCTGTAACTCTGAAAATACTAGATTTGATATAATGATATCATTTCAGATTGTTGTCTTCTCTGTTTCTAAGGGCACCATTAAGCCTCAGAAATTCATATCAAGCCTGATGTATTTTTGAAAGAGATTCTGTATACTCATGTTAAAAAAAAAAAAAAACCTTTCCCCTTTCAGTCAGTATATCTTCAACTGTTTGGGACTTTGTGCAGGGACTTATAAATCATGCATTTGGCTTGTATTGTCACCAATGACACAGAGAAAGACAGAAGGAAGCAAAGAAAGAAAAAGCAAACTGTGGAAATAGGCATAATGTGTCTAAGACAGAATAATGATCTTAAACACACCTCTTATTGTAAAATGATCTATTTCAAGAGATTCAGGATGAAGGTTTTGTCTTGACACTTACAACCCCCCCGGCATAAACATCATCCCAAATCTTTTGGCAGAGCTCAAAGCAAGAAAGCGTACAGGACACCCCTGCGGGCTCACACAACTGGAAGACTTTCATTTGAAGAATGAAAAACATTCTCTTAAATAAGAACTGAAAATGTTCACCGACTACAGAAAGCAGTTCCTCACTGTGATACTTTCCAAAGGCGATGATACTGCTCAGGTGCTTTTGCTTTTTCCCAACAATAAAGCTTTGAAAAGAAACAAACGGAACAAAAAAAAGCTATGTTGTTTCCAGTTATCTGATTGTAACGCTTGTTCAGCTTTACTTGGAACACCGTTCTTGATGTTCCACTAAAGCTTTGACCAGGAGTCATGCACTGACCTGAAACAGCGCCACCACCAGGTCAGCCACACACAGGTTCACCATGAAGAGGTGCATCGGCGCATTGTGTTTTCTCCTCCTCAAAAGCACCCACAACACAAAGCTGTTCCCGAGGGTGGTAACAGCCAGCACCACCCCTAGAACTGCGATCTCAGCCCGCGCCAAGCCCAGGTCCCTTATCCTGGGTGGGGGGAGGGGATGTGGAGTGGTGCTGGAGCCATTTTCAGTCAAGAGCCCAAAGAGGGACCCGCCACTGCGAGACGTGTTGAATGAGTTCTGTTCAGACACAAACAAGGAGGACAAGTTGTTTCTCCCTGTGGCGGTCAGAGAGGAGAGGCCGAACCCATCCCAGTCTGTTTCCACGCTGATGCTTTCCATTCCTGCAAGCAAAGACAAAGACTTAACGTTGGAAACCCGATAACTTTTGACGTTCGCGGGTGACTGGTGCAAAAATGGTCGGCAGGAGTCAAACTGGTTCAAAGACATAAGACTGTCTATAACTAGATTTATATATTTGCTTTCATCATAAACAAACACTTTATTTGTTCTTAATTCCACCCACAGCATTGCCACACTATTAATTTGGTCTGTTTTTGTCTGAGGAGTGATTTAATTTTCAATGTTTTCCTCATTTTGAAAAGGTCCATCTGTAATTGTTGTTAAAATATACCCGATGGAAGGATTAATCACAAACACTCTGTTGATGGAGCATCGGTGGCCATTTCACATCACACAGCGCAATAAAGATCCTCATGAGTACTTTTTATAGGATATAGTTAAAAGAGGACACTGTACCAATTATGCTGCCATGTGAATGTTGTTGTCCTTTCATGCTTGTTGTTATTTTTAATAACTCATCAGGCTGCTTGTCACTCTCTCAAAGCTTCCCATTCTTTCTGACTTTAGTTCAGTCTGGTTTATTTTCATTTTCAGATGTTCTCAAGGTTGATTTGACAGTTTCCCCTTCCATCCCACCAATCCTACTTGCTCGCCTCTGCACTAATAATTGCTCTTGTCCTATTCTTAACCCCCTACATTCCTGTTTTCTCTTCATTATGTTCCCCTCTCTGAAGCTTTCTCTCATGCATCTAGGCATTCTTTCTTTTCTTGCCCATCTAACATTTGCAGTTAGGCTCAATTAGATTTTCGTTTATTATATTTTTCTTTTGCTTCTAAATAAGCGCTTGGAGGGAACAGAAGGTTGATAGGAGTTAGATGACAATTTGAGAAACTGAAGCGTGGGTTCCTGAGGGCACCGTCATCAAATAAACTGCAAGCTCAGAAAGGTCTGTGAGAATAAACAGGCGAGATGAAAGAGGGATAAAGGCCTAAAGTGCTCATGAATGGTAAAAAAAAACAATAATAATAATTGATAATTTATAAATGATGAGTGCAAGGATGAAGGATGTGGTTAAATATAGCTCTAAAAAAGAGACACATGTTATTACAGAGTGTGACTGGCCAGACGCATTACTGGAGAATTCTTTTGACTTTTGTGCAAGAGGTTGTTAGATGCAAATGTTGTACTGCTTAGAAACTGTTGATGTCTAAAAACAGAAACAAAATAGTGAGACTGTTGAACAATCAAGAGTGACTAATAAGCCAATAACAGGTTATTCCCACCACTACACAGACAGCTAATGACCGTGTTGCTAGTAATACCACACTCACAGGTGGGTGTGTCAGATAACCCAGCTGATAATACACATGAGATTTGCGCAAGAGCTTTGCAAAAGGTCTGAATGCATAATGGACCAGGTCAGCTGGTCTTCCTTGCCAAATGTAGAAAGATGTGGGCAAAACCATTTTCAGATATCACTTGAGGAAGACGGTGAAATCCGGGCCCCACTGTCTTGGAAAAACAGAGGATTTGTCTCAAAAATATTGGTGTAATCAAAACTATGTTATTTCAAAGAGTTTCCAAAAGTAGAAAGCGAGGCAGAGGCTTCAGTCATCAGGTTGTGGTTCTTGTGGAACCAGCTTCTTTTTGATGAAGCTTGTAGTTAGGATGGCTTAATTGTTTTCTTATTAATTTAATATTACTGCAATCAGTATGCTTGGACTGGCTGTGTTTTCTGGTCTTTCCTTCCTGACAGCACTGAAGTGAAGATCTGATTCGATCTATTAGTTTAAAAGATTTAAAGGGGCCTTCTGTGAGCTAAGTTGATTTTCATGCAAAAACATTATCTTTTGTGGACAACAACTGAATTTCTCTGCCATGATCTGTCACAAGCGGTCAGGTTGGAAGGCTTTTTTTTCTTGTGGTATGAGTTATAAGTTTGATGTCATTGTCAATGTTTTCAAAATTAACAATAAAGGTTTCATCCATAAAATGATTAAATTCTTGTGATATTTGGCAAGTTTTAGTTGGTTTTATAATAATCTGGACTTTTACGTTTAAGTAAAATACATTAGGGTTTCATGCCTTCCTTCTCTTGCCAGAATATATCGTGTGTGTGTGTGTGTGTGTGTGTGTGTGTGTGTGTGTGTGTGTGTGTGTGTGTGTGTGTGTGTGAGTCAGAGCAAT
>JAOWBL010005266.1:0-10370 GCA_028564865.1 Zenarchopterus dispar
TCATAACTCTTGATCGTAACTGCGATCAATTTTTATTGAAACTGGCATAAAAATAATAGCTGCATCCTAGCGTTGTGTGTTAGAGCGGGAGCGTTAAAAAGGAGAAATACGATAAACTAGGTAACTAGCTGCAGAGGGGGCAAAATTCCTTACAAAACCAGTTTGTTTTTATTGTTGTTTTTTTCCTGATGGCAGAAATATTCTGAAGATCTATCAAATTTGAAGTATACCACTTGCATTTTCTTAACATGAAACACAGTATTTAGCAAACTTAACTTACAGCTACTTTAAGTGCATTATGTATACTTTAAAAGCTGTTTAATAGCTTTGTGCATTACTACTGAATTTCTTTATTTTTTGTTATTAATAGAAAAACATGCTCAATTGCCAGCACATAAACATAAAATGAAAATCTCACCTGACCTGCAATTAACTTCCAAGTTATTTTTTAACATAAAAAAGACAACATCAATGCATCAAATAATTTCACATTTGCAGACCTGCACAGCTTTCATGCAAAATAAAAAGCAAAGAGCTCCCCTTGTATTGTTTATGTGTTAAAAAGCTCTCTCACCTGTTTCTATCTCTCTGCTGACCTCGCCTCTCTGGGAACCACTCATGGCGTCGGGCAGATCGGTCTGTATGATGACACCAGCTGCCATGGCAGGCCTAAAAAAAGAGAATAAACATGTCATTGTTAGATGGGGGGGGGGGGGGGGGGGGGGAGGGAGAACAACTCGATAGCTTACAAGCAAATGGTTTAGTTGTACAAATTACGCAAACAGTCACAGAGGTTACACACAGCTGAAATGTGAGGAGCTTGAGAGGTGTAGCCTGGTAAGACAACTCAGGGGAGCGAGGGAAATGTGCTAACTAAGCTGCCATGATGCTCATGTTTGAGTCTGAACACAGGACCTCTGGGAACAAGCAGGCATTGCCTGTGGAAAACTACAGTAGCTGGGAGCATGTTTGAGATCAGAGGTGCTAAGTTACAAATTGCACTGACATCCAGAGCATCCAGAAAGAGCAAATATAAAAGACTTAAGATGAGAATATTGATGACTCTTAGCTGGAATTCCTCATCATATTGCTTTGATTTCCAGCCATAGTAAGATTAGCCAACCTGATCCTATTTTACTAGGCTGCTGCAAGAGTTATCCATTATTTAGGTGGCCACGTCTACCTGCTGGGCCACTGTAAAGCAGTGCTTATTGACTGTTAAAAAGACTTCGTTGCTGACCTCTCCAGTCTGGGAACCACTCGTGTAGCAGGGCAGATCAAACAGTATGTTGACACCATGGCATGGCTGTAAAAGCTGGTTGTGTGTCTACCAAGCTGAAGCCAGTTTAAAAAATGGGTTTCGAGTTTTGACGTAAATTGTTCTTGCCCGTACAGAGCCTTATACATCTGATTTATTATCTTTATTTCAATATTACATTTGTGTCCCAAAAATCCACAAGTTACCACTGTGTGAACTGAGCTGATGTTGCAAGGGTGAAATTCGGCACCTTTACAGCTATCTATCTCACTGAGCACTATTAAGAATTTAGAAGGTTTGTTGTTCTTTAGGTAGTGACTTTTTGATCAACAATTCTTTGACTTTCTGCATTCTTATTGTTCTTTGATCCAATCAAAGAGGACAGCTTAATTCATTTTGGGTTCCTGTTTATAATTTTGTTTTAATTGGTTATTTTTCAGTGTGTTGCACAGAGAGAGCAAAGGAGAGTTATCAGAAAAAAAGAATCAGAAAGAAAATGATAGACAAGCATGTTAACGGTAAAGGCAATGAGACATCTCCAAGCAGCTTGGTGTTCTTGTGAAAGAAGTTGTAAATTTTATTCAAACGCTTACGACTTGAGCTAGCCTTATATCACAATGTATAGCCCTGGTTGCTCACACAACATTCTGCATTACCATTTCTTTCTTTCTTTCTTTTATTTATTTATTTATTTATTTTTGTATTACCATTTAAACATCGTCTTTCATTGTCTAATACTTGTTAGTCCAGCTATGAATGACAGAAGTGAAATCAGCAAAACTGTCATATTGTAATTTCATTTATTTGAAAACTTAGAAATACTTTGTAATAATTAATCTAATATTTTGATTCATCATTACCATACTGTACAATTATTTGTCAATCAAAAAGGACAATAAAATGTTGGTTATTTCACAATTCACAAACATTTGCATTTGACTTATATGTTAGTTTTTCAAACAGACACTTGGAAAAAAAGTCTTTCAGAACAAAAGTTATTTTTCACACTGCAAGATAAACTCCAATATATATTTAAACAACAGCAGTCAGACCAGTTTCACGGAGCCAAAATGAAAGTGAACGACTTAGGGCTGCCAATAACATTTTAAACGTACTTAATTTAAAGATTATTATAGTTATTTTGTGTTAATAGTAAAAAAAAAAAAAAAAAAAAATAGTCCTGATAGTCCTGTTCACCTTAAAAAGAAAAAAAAGATTTCCAAGTTGCAATAATACAGGACCAGACAATTATCCTTGCTTTTATGAAAGGGTTGTTGCTGTATTATTTTAAGTCAAAAGCATGTCCTGAAAGTTTAGAGAAGGCAAACTTTGGTCCAACAACAGATGTTGATTTGAGTAATTCTCACACAGAATAATGTTGAATTGAACATTCCCTGTTTTTCAGTGGTTTTAATAAACATATTTAGTCTGCTTTAAAAAACTGCTTCAGTTTGCACTCTTTAATTTCACACAACTAGTTGAATAGTTTTTCCCTCTTGGGAGAAGTAGCAGGAGTGTAAATACCTGGTTGATAGGCCACAACCATGTGTGAAACACAGAAAGGCCTAACATCAACAGAAAAGCCTGACAGCATGGATTCAGACAAAGAAACCTTCACAATGACTCAAAACCCCAGCAGGCTTTGTGTGACTTACTGCTCAGGCGTGAAAGTGACGTCACTGGCCCCTCACTGGGTATGGACCCCCAAAACACACCAGGAGTCTCCGCTAATGGGTAGCAGCCTAGACCTGACCAAAGAGAAGCTTCTTTTTTCTCTTTTCCTTTCCCCTCTCTCTCTCTCTCTCTCACAGATGAAATGGATCTGTCTATCCTGACCTTAGGAGCTGTGAAGGTCTCTTCTCCAACGTGATGAGCTATCAGCCAAACGCCTGACTCCTCAATCACCGAAAATGCTGTCCGGTTGCCAGGAAACGGCAACTCCAGTCTGTCTGGCTGCAGTGCTACAGCAAGCGACGTTCCGAGCGTCAGACAAGCACAATGAGGGACCCGTGCACGTCCCGACGACGTGAGGAAGCCAGCACTAGAATAACTTCTTGCTGAGGTTTTACTGTCTTTGCGTCTTTCTCTCATCCTTCCAACTATAATCCTCCCACACACGTGCACTCTTATCATGGCCATAAACCCTCAGATTTCCTTAGTTCTTGCTGAATGTGACGAAATCTCGTCCGTCATTTTGAATCACGCAAGACTCCATCACAATGTCACTTCGTCCGCCATTTTGGATCAGTCGAGACGTGAACACCACGTGATCTTGTCAAATCAAATCAAACTTTATTTATATAGCACTTTTCATAAAATAAAATGTAGCACAAAGTGCTTTAACAGTAAAAATAAAAAAATCAGTCCCGCCCATCCAGTGAGGGAACACTATTACACTATCACAGGGAGCCGTCTGCACCGGGAGGCGGCTGCAGAATCCCACAGCTAGGCTGCATTGTAGCGACCACAATCCACCACTGGGCCCGATAGAATACCAAACACCACCACTGCTGGATGGATGTACGGACCCCACCACAACCTAGGGATGAGTGGCCCAACGGCTGTTGCCATGGCAACTGGAGTCAACAGCACCTCCTATGCAGAGGGCTCCCACTGAGACAAAACTGGAGTTAAAAAGTAAAAAGTGTAGAAAAAATACACGTAAAAATTACATATGATAGAATTTTTTAATAAATCATAACAGGAAAAGGCAAATAAATAAATAGAATATCTGCAATAAATCACAATAAAATGTGTTAAAAAGCGGAGGTAAAGGGAAAATCTAATACGGGAATATTAAAACAAGGTTTAAAACAAATACCAGTTGAAAGCGAGATTAAAAAGGTAGGTGTTGACTGTGCCTTTAAAAACATTAACAATTTCTGCAGCTCTCAGGTTCTCTGGCAGGCTGGTCCATAAATGTGGGGCGTAGTACTGGAAGGCAGCCTCACCATGGGTTCTGGTATTAACAATGGGAATTTGAAGAAGGCCGGTGCTAGAGGACCTGAGGGTCCACAAGGGTTCATAAGGTGAAAGCAAATCAGTAAGATAAGACAGGGAAAGACCATTTAGACTTTTAAAAACCATAAAAAGTATCTTGGAATTAATCCTGAAAGACACGGTGAGCCAATGAAGTGATTTTAAAATCGGTGTAATTGAGCCCATTTTTTGGTCCTTATCAGCACACAAGAAGCCGAGTTCTGAAGAAGATGAAGATGTGAAATGGTTTTGTTGAGAAGACCAGAAATCAGGGCATTACAGTAATCAATGTGACTTGAGATAAAAGCATGCATCAGCATCTCCGTGTTGGCCCGAGAGAGAAAGAGGCAGACTCTGGCTATATTCTTCAGATGATTAAAAAAAAACTGTTTTAACCACATTCTTAATATGTGGAATAAAACTAAGCTCAGGGTCAAGAATGACACCTAGGTTCTTTAATTGATCTGATGTCTTAGATAGTGCATGCAATTTTGACAAATGTTTCTCTCTCGAGGCCTTGGTGCCAATAACTAAAACTTCAGTTTTTGTTTCGACTGAATTGCAGGAAGTTTTCTGCCATCCATGATTTAATATCTAAAATACAGTTAAAAAGATCATCAATTGGCTGTGTGCCTTCAGGGGACATGGCGATGTATAGCTGTGTGTCGTCAGCATAGCTGTGAAAGTTAATACCATGTCTCCTAATGGCGTCCCCAAGTGGAAGCATATATAAATTAAAAAGAATTAGGCTTAGAATTGAGCCTTGGGGCACACCACATTTGATTTTATGGATCCCAGAGAAGTATGTACCCATACTTACCAGAAACCTTCTATCTGTGAGGTAGGATCTGAACCAGTTAAGAGCAGTGCCAGAGAGGCCAACCAGGTGCCTAAGTCTATTTATAAGGATGAGGTGGTCTACTGTATCAAAGGCTGCACTTAGATCCAGTAGAACCAGGACTAAAATCTTGTAAGAGTCCAGGTTGCACCTAAGATCGTTGATGATTTATAATAAGGCTTTCTCTGTACTGTGGTTCATCATAAAGCCAGACTGAAATCTCTCACAAACACAATTTTTGATTTAAAAAAAAAAAAAATCACTCAACTGAATCAAAGCAAGTTTCTCTAAGATTTTGCTTCAAAATGGTAAGTTGGATACTGGTCTATAGTTGTTAAAAATATCAGGATTCAGATTGCTTTTCTTCAGAAGGGGCCTCACCACAGCTGTTTTAAAGGCAGAAGGAAAGACAGCTGTCTGAAGAGAGTAATTCACAATATTTAGAAGTTCACCCTCAAAGAATTCATAAAATGTTTTTAAAAGCAGAGTGGGAATTAGATCTAAAAGGCAGGTAATGGCACTGATTTGGGAAAAGACTTGACCAAGCATCTTAGCATCAACCAGGACAAAACTGTCCAGTGTTCTCTCAGGTAAAAACACACCTTTAGTTTCACTAAAAACAATAATATTCAAAGGTGGTAAATTGATCGAATGAAATTTGTTTAGCGGCAGATGATGTACAAGAAATTGATGCAGTACCACCACCCTTCTTGCTCTTCCTAACAGAAAACAAATAGCTAACTTGTGGGGAAGAAGCTTCAATGAGAAATGCTGGTGCATCTGTGCCCAGCCATGTTTCTGTTAAAAATAAATAGTCAATCTTTTTGTCTACAATCAAATCATTAATGATAAAATTTGTGTTTAACAGGGAGCAGATATTCAAAAGTGCCATGTTAAGAGTCACTTGGTTATTGCATTCTGCTGGGTCCAAGGGCCGTAGACAGTGCTGGAGTGATCTCCAGTGAGCAGAGATCTCATGGAGCACTCTCACCTTGTGGTCCCCACCAAGAGTACCTGAATGGATCCGAATGGTCACAAGCAGATGGATGCAGTCCACTTCTCCCCGGAGGAGTGACCCCACAGACTTAGAGCCCAAGCATTTTTTGTAAAGGTCCAACTCCACAATTGAGGGAAAGTATTGTCAAGTCATGTCCAAAAGTCTTCTCCCTTGAAACGTCCTTTAATGGAGGCTGCCCTCTTGTGGCAAAGACAGTCCCTACAAGGTAGATCCCCAAGATTTTTCATTGACAAGGGCATTAAACAGGGGTGTCCAATTTCTCCCTGGCTATTCATTGCAGCAGCAGAGATGCTCTCTATTCCCATCAAAAACTCTGAATTTGATCAGCTAACAGTATTAAGCAAACAACTAACAATGATACAGCAATATTTATGAAAAACTGCAACCAACTACCTAAAATTCTTAATACAATGGATTTCTTTTCTTAGCGTCTGGACTAAAACTAAATACCAATAAAAGTGAATTATTACCTATTCATAATTCCAGTCAGTCAGCAATTTATATTATTCCTGGTAAAACAATGGTCAAATATCTAGGCATACACATAATGAAAGACATGGAGCCTTTAGCTAAACTTAATATCTGGAACAACTTTGAGAAAAACAAAACTAATTTGAATCCTTGGTCTCAGAGAGACATTTCCACCATAGGCCAAACTTTTCTTTCAAAAATGGAATGCATTTCTGAGTTTATCTACCCAGCTTACTCATTATCAATACCTTAAGATGCAATTAAAGCCATAAATCAAGTACATAACAGCTACATCTAGAACAGGAAGAAACACATATTAAAAAAGGGACAATGATTCAAAAATATAATGTATTAAGGCAATAGACTAAGTATATTAATGGCACAATCAAAATAAATTGGTTAGGACACTGTCTTAAACATCAACAAAAATTCTGGTTTTATATTCCTAATGGAATTGTTATGAAATTATTCTAAATTTCTGATTTCTAAATTTCTTGTCCAGAATAGATGCTAAAAATTTTATATCAAATTTCTACAAATTTCCTACTACACCAAAAGTGAAAGAGCTTGGTTTTAAGATTCGCAGTGGAATAAACCCTGCTGCTGACTTTCACTGTAAACGTTTTGGTTTTGAGTGCAATGATTGTTCATCCTGCAACGCACATATTGAAACCACAAACCACATACTCTATGAATGTATGTATACCAATGCCCTTTTGGATTATTTACATCACTGGTTATCTAAATATATACAAGTTTCACATTTTAAAAGAGTTGGGGGGGGGGGGAGCTGTGATACTCTTCATGATGGTAGTGAATGTTAACTTTATGGAAAAAACCTCTAACAAAATTCCTAACTTGGAGCTTTAAAAACCTCTTAAATTAATTAATTTATTCTTTTAGTCTATATTTTATTTATTGTATTTTCCTTTCCTTTCTATTCACTTTTTTCCCTTTGTTATTTGTTCTGATGTTGATTTCTAATACACACACACATATATATGAAGAGGAGAACTCTTGCGCTGTTTTGGATTGTTTTGGGATTGCCAATTCCATTTGAATCATGAAACATTTTTTAAGGGGCAGACATAAAAACGAAAAAGAACCGTCCTTTTCGTTATCACGCACGTGTTTACAATCCGTGCTCCCGAATTTGCAAAGTTAGCTTATTACTACCGTTTCCTTTTAATGGTTGGTGCAAATAAACCTTTAAAAGGGTTTCTGGGAGTGGAAAACAAGAGCTTTCCGTGTTTGTACCAAATGATACTCGAGACATTACGGTAAAAGTACGCTGATCGACCACCACCGGTTGCTTTTGGTAGCGAGAGGGACAATACACATTACGGAGAGCAGTTTCTGAGATACTTGGTGGGTTGGTATAATAATTTAAAAAAAAAACACGCGGTCATCCAACTTCCCCCGTCACTGTATCACTGCCAGCAGAGTTCAAAGAGACACGCGTGTGCTCCCACGCAACACACTCACATCAGCGGACAGAGAGCGTGTCGGAAAATATGCGGCGTCAACCATTCCGAACAGCTGAACACCATTATTCCTTTGAGAAGTAATATAAACTCCAATAACAGCACGAGAACAGAGCTTCGATGACGTAACCAACTATTATTCGACTATTACATTGGTTGGCAAATTATTTAGCCATCAGTTTATGGTCACTGCGTTGATTATTTGTTGCAGTCCGAACCTTTAAAGTCCTTCGGGAAACGTTCCCGCAACTAAAACGAAATGTCTTCAAATGTTCCGTGAATCAAAAATTGTTAACCGGACGCAAACTCGTGATATTAATCTGACTCTTAGGGATTTAACCTTTCTGCATAACTAAAAACATGTCTACAACAACCCAGATACAGCACTGAAAACTCCCTTCTCTCTGTAACCGTGCCAGTGCATCACCGTTTGCCCAGCTAAACCAGTAAAAACAGTCGTGTCCAGCCCACACTGAAATGCAGTGAATCTATTAGAACGTTATTTAAATACTATAATTTCAGGTACCCCGTTTAACGCATCTGTCTCGTTTGAGAGGATGACATGGTGAACGTTGTGAAACGCCTGCAGTTGTGTGTTCTGGTGCTGATGCTGCAAAGCTGACGACTTAACGCAAGCTAGTTAGCTTACAGTTAGCAGACGCTATCAAAGTATGTGGGCAAGCCCTTACTTACCGTTCTATCTCATCTTCAAGAATGTGGCACTCGTTACAGTGTCTGGCATTGTCTCGTCATATCTTTAACATTAAAGCTTTCTTTTCACTGGCACTTAGGAAATTTGTATTTTCTTGTAGCCACATACTTTGGTCAGCTAAATACAGCTAGCAAATTAGCTTACAACCTGACATGTGTATAGTGATGACAACGTACCACGTGACCGTAAGGGTAAGGCTCACATTTTGGATTTATATTGTCGTTAATGCCGCTCCCATAGTCACTTTGTCGGAAAACACTTATATCAGTAGCATTTTTATGTATTTGCGATACAGCAAGTTGAAAACTACGAGCCTATATAACCACACACACATACATATATATGTATACGTATATATATGTGTGTGTGTGTGTCTATGACTAGTGACAGTACACAGTATGTTATCTTCCAGTGTGGCCTAATGGCTATTTATTAAAACTATACCACAGGTGTATATGATGGACTGATATCAGAGCAGTGAATATCTCTAATAATGTAAGTCTCAGGGAAATGATATTTTACAGGAACGGTCAGTATGCCTCTTTAAAGAACCCTGTAGTGATTTGTACTGAAGTGAACCAGAAGAAGCTGCTGACTGAAGACACTTTGTTGTTGAATCACTTTCTGCTCAAGAGAATATTCAGAGCTCTCCAATATTTTTTTATTTTACAAGCATTTTTTAAAATAATATATGCAACATCTTTCTGTATGCATTGAAGGACCTAAGCTTCTTCAAGAAGTACAGTCAGCCCTGTCCGTTCTTGAAGACAGTATCAGTGGTGTATCTGCTGTTGTCCAGGTACCTGCTGTATTTATACTCTCCACCACCTCCACTCACGCACAACTAAGAAAAGAAAAAACAGCATCAAACGACAACTTGCAAAGTACTGTCTTTTGGGGTATAAAACACAGGTTCTATTTTCTGAACAGTAGATTTTGAGCCTGTAGTAAAGACCACCTTTCTCTACTTTGCAGTTTGGTATATTCACACTGTTAAGTCACTTGCTAGATAATATAACTCACACCTCGTGGAGACTATAACCTGTACTCACACAACAGTAATAGGGACACATTGTAATTCTTTACTCAAATATGTGAGTATTTATAAATAAAAGTAAAAGTTAATTTTAAAAAATAGCTTGAAAAGTATGTAAAAAAATCTGCGTTTGATCGCAGTCAGACGTTATGGCAAGCCACAGTGGATGCAGTTACATGGAAGAACAGACTGTTCACTTGATTAAATAGTGATTGTGTGAGGACAAAAGAGACAGTACAAATATAAATCACAGTGTTTGCTCAAACTGCACTGAAATGTATTAGGTTTTGAATCATTTTAGACAAGAGGCCCATGTGTAGCCTACATTATGAGTCACATTCTAGTTAACTGTTATCTACAGCTTCATCCTCACTGATTCTCTAGTCTGGCAGCGATGTCATCACTGCCTACTGTAGGCCTGGACTCCAGGGAGATATCCTATGATGCACTAGGAAGTGCTCCTCACAATCAAGGGTCAACTGTTGAGGCTCATGCTGAACTAAGTTCAGTTGCAGTTCCTCGACTGACCACTAGAGGCTAGCTTAAAAAAACTAGTCAATCTCCAAATTAAAAT
>JAOWBL010005267.1:0-10369 GCA_028564865.1 Zenarchopterus dispar
ATCCATCCATCCATCCATCCATCCATCCATCCATCCATCCATCCATCCATCCATCCATCCATCCATCCATCCATAATATTAATATTTCTGAGAGTACAACATCCATATATCTTTTGAAAACACAGAGGAAGAATTTCTAGGTACTTAGTTTCTTTCTCATGTCTTGTCCTCAGCTGGGCGTGTTCAGAAAACCCGACTCAGAGTTGAAACAGTTTGAAACATGGCTGCACCATTAAAATCACTGCCTCCTCGAAGTGTGGATTACAACAAAAACATCATGGATTTAGACTAAAATTAGGACTATTTTCTCTTACTAAACTCAAATTAAAGTAAGATAAGATCAGGTCTGTGAGTATAGATAATATTCCATAGATGTGCATCGGTTTTCCTAAAGTCAGAGTTTCTCAGTTTAGAGTCAAAAATTCTTCATTTAAAGCCAGAATATCTGAGTTTATAAAGTGAAAATTGCAGAGGTCAGTACATCAGTGTTCAGTCAGAATTTATAAGTTCTAAAAGTCAAATATAAATAAAAGTCAGAACTTCTAAACTTTGTAAGATTTTAAGATCAGACTTTCTGAGTTTATGAAGTCAGTAATATTGGTTATGAACTCAGAAATCTTTGGCTTTGTGCACTTTGACCATAACCTGCACATTTTTTTCCTGAAATGGTCTTAATAATTCATCATTTGAGATCAACATAACTTTTTGTCTTTTTCGACAATTGTTTCCTTTGTCCTGTTTTACACTTTTGAGTTTGACGTTTTGGAGACTTTTTCAACATGTTTCAGAGCTGAGGAATGCAGAGGGCATGTGTTCAGGTCAGTGCTGCTACGCTCAGAGGGCAGACTGGAGACGGAGACGGAGGTTGGTGGTTTGGAGTGACGGAGCACAAAACACCAGGGAGGGGTCCGCTGGCGTGCCTGAATGGGACGAGGGCAGGGGGAGAAAAGAGGCTCCTTCAAGCTCAATCCATCCAAACAGAAGTGTTTGTCCACAGCTTTTCCGCTGCCATTACAGGAATGCTATTAGCCTGATCTATTGTGCCCTGTGGGAATATTCCGACTCAACCTGGCTGCTAAGACTGGAGATTTGTCCACATGCCTCCTAAACAAAAGATATAGGAACCAAACAGTGGGGCCTGGACAAAAGCCGCTGAAATCTGATGCTCTTTTCATAAGGATGAGTTTTGTGAGAGAGGGGAGAGGTTTCTGCTTCCGCTGGCTCGTGTAATTGCAGGTCTCCTTTCCCCACTGTGGACCTGGCCTCCGTTCCTGTCCCCCGCCTCGGCTGGGAGCATTCAGGGAATATCTCCTTCTGTTTTGGGCGTGCCCGTGTCCCCACACAGATGGCTCCTCAGGCACCCTGCATGTCAAACACCTCTCTGGCCTGATCGTTAGCGGTGACCTCATGCTCAGGTTCATTTTCTTTTCTCTCTTTTTATTTGCATATAATGTGTATTTTAACAGAACGGGAGGGGTGGGGATTAGGGTGGGGCTCTGATGAGAAACAGGAAGGTTTGTATTTCCCCTCCACCTCTCTTCATTCAGGATGAACCAGAAAACACCTGATCGCACCACACCGAACACTTGAAACATCAGCCTACTTCATGAAACAACGTAATTCCTCATCAGGATTAAAAATAATTCTGAGTGATGTAGTTCTCAGTTTCATGTGAATGGCAGGATGAAGGTTTTTCCCAGCAGGACATGAGCAGAATTTACTCACATCACTGTCAGTGATCATGTTATGATTGATCAGTGCATCTCCATGCGAATGGCTGCAGTTCCTGCTCTGAAACTCACATTATCTTCAGAAAGTCAACACCAGTAATCTTCTTTTCCTGTGGCCCTTTTCTTCTCCCATTCTTTAGGACACAACACAACCTGGTGAACCCCTCACACAAACAAGATTTTGACGGCTGTTTCACATGAGCTGAAGAAGGCGAAGAGAAGGTCTCTGATCACTGACGGCTTTACTCCCCTGGTGCTGGAAAAACAACAATAAAAAAAATGCTACCAAGTTTTTCCTGTGGGAACACACAGCTGCTCCAGGCTGATGAACGTTCCGATGCTCCTCACAGAGAGAGAAGGGAGCTTCAGCGGGATGGAGACGCTGGCCTGCTTTCAGCTGATGGAGCAGCTGATGACCCAAGCCGAGTGTGTTCGAAATACAACCCACATTCAAGCTGAGTCAACTTTATTTACAAAGAACTTTAAAAAAGGCAAACATGAAGCAAAGTGATGAGAATCAGAAATGCATCAGGATAAAATCAACAAAATACCTACAGAATAAATCAAAGTACCAGAAACATTTGAAATCATGAGTAAAAGTACAAGTGTTATTTCTGCTTCAAAATGGGACATTTCAGTGTCAACGGAAATGGGCTATTTCTGGAGTCCACTTCTACTTGTCTGTTAAGGAACTGCATGCTCTTTTCTTCTGCAATGACTTCACAAAGGAAAAGCGGAGATTTCCCCTTGCTGCTGGACAATAAACTCCAAAATGCACAGTTTCTGAACATGGAGTGAAGCAAGCTTTGACTTGCTCGGTGAGTAGTGGCCACATCTGCAGGAAACGGTTGTTCACCACAGAAGCTGGATGCCTCCTAAATCTCCTCCGTGGCTGGTTTCGTGACCTTGTGTATCAGGAAGCAGCAGTAGCCCCACATTCCAGCGCTGCTGTTAAATGTTTCTCATTAGCGATGGGAAAAGTCCCTCATGCTCAGAGAGAGGGCTCCAGCTCATCCTTAGGCAGGACACACACTCCTTTCTTTCTTTCTTTTTTTTCGCAGCCTTATCAAGAGGAGGTCAAATTCATAAAAACCCCTGTGTTATTCCTGAGTGATTTAGGGCTCTGACGGAGCGATTAAAGCAGGGGGAGTAAAGCCGGGGTTGATCTGACAGAAGTCATCACCTGTTCTGATAAGCTGATGCATCTTTCTCTTTTTTTTAAAGATGTTACAGAGAGAAGGCCGATCCAGGCAGACGCCGGTGATGACAGCATCTGGTCTGCTGTGCTTTACTGGGTTGCTGGGTCAGACTGGTTTTGTGCCGCTGATAAGACCTTTGTCCGGACAGATTGCTGCCTCAGCACAGGCTGCAGCCGCTGATGCCGCTGGCCGACAGATGCAGCAGCAGCAAGTGTGATCTGTGGATCTGCCAACGCACCACATGCTGAGCCTGTTCGCAGGAAAAACACGTCTGCCTGTCTCCTCGCGGCTTGTAAATAATATCATGTAAACGCAGAGAAATGTGTTAAATATTGTGAGTCAGAGACTCCACCGCAATTCAAAAAATGTTGGTTCACTGAAGAAAAAAGAAATAAAAACAATTCTGTAAGTTCATGTTCTGTCTGAATACGAGTTTAACTGAGGAACTGATCGGTCCTAATTAAATAAAAGAGTAGTTTTGAATTTCATTCCAGCAATGCATTTTTAAAAAGTCAGTGGAGGTGATGTTTACTGCTGATATCCAACAGTCATCTAGAAACTAAGGAGACTGTTCTTTGTGGATTTTCTTTCATTATTCAGGTCTATAGAAGGGGCTGCAGAGCATCGACTGATAAAATCCTCCAGGACATTCTGGTGAAGGATATTATGCTAAATGTGGGGATTCATTTTTCCCCCCATGTTGGCTAATCATGATGCCTCCACCGTTCCTCACTCTTAGATGGCGGTTTGATGCTGGTAAGCTGTGCTCTGTTCGACATGGATGATGGTGATCTTCACAAACACTTTAACTTTTGTTTCATCAGTCCACGGTTCCTATTAGCAGCGCGTAATGCCACAGTGCTGTTGGGCAAACTTCAAACATGCAGCAATGCACATTTGAAGTAAAAACCATGCACTATGCAACAATTTTGAACATGATCACTTGTTCTCTTAGGAGCAGTTTGATTAAAAAAAGTTTTAACCCACTTCAAATGTTGACAAGTGTATTTGTTTTTGGACAGCACTGGAATGCCAAGTGTGTACTTCCAGGAAGGACACTAATAAGACTCGCTGTGGACACCCTCTGCATTACGCCTCCACTCTCTGGCTGTGCATTCACAGCAATCCCAAAAAGGCACGCTATTCCCTCCGCAGCTTGTTCTGCTGTCTAAAGACAGTCCCTTGCCTCTGTTTTGGGTGCATAATGAGCTGGTGAGGGTTGACATTGAGATCAGCTAATATACTGAACTACTGAAGTGTCTGAACTCTTCAAAGCACTTCATTCTGTACTGTGATGTGTCATTAGTGGACCAGGCTCTTCTGAGGTTACTACAAGATTCTTTGTGAGGCAGTTCGGATCTTATCAGCTCTGTAGTATGAGCTGAAGAGAAAACACAAAAGGTCAGGTTCCTAGGTTTGCATGTTGTGATGAGTCTCTGGTCTTAAATGAGACTCTTTCTCAGCTACACTGACTTTGTCAGGCTGCTTAAACTTAGTTTTTGTTTTTGTAGCCTACAAATGCTGCTATCATCAGGACTGTGTCCAGATGCATCAGTCATCTGCTGATAAATCTGTTCTACGCTGCACGGTCAAGAACAACTAACTCTCTTTAAGCTGTTCAACTTTGTTGAGATAATAAAACAAGCTGTTTGGAAGCGTAGTTTTATCTAAAGCCAGGAATGTCTAAGAGGTTGTTGTTAATGCGGAGCTCCAGCATCTCCAGTTTCTCAGTATTTAAATATCTGCAGTCGTTGCTTTGATCGTCACTTTAGCCAGTTGCTCTAAAGAAAAATGGGTGTTGGGAATCTGCGAGCCACGGCTTCAGTAAACAGGACTGCTGCATCTGATCTGCATCATTTAAAGCAAGAACTGGAGCAACATCACATACAGGAAATTGAACACCACTGTAATTAATTTTAATCGCAAGGAATTCCCAGAGCACAGAGGAGAACACTAGAGTAATGGGCAGAAAGGTTGGGTTTTTCTGTAACCAGTGCTGACACTAATTATCTCCAGTGACAAGGTAAAACTGTGGTTCTGTTCAGACCTTTAGTTAAGATGTGTCCCAGGAGATCTGATCCCAAGTGAGTTCCCAAATGTGTCTGAAGTGGTCAGATTGGATCTGACCTTTGTGCTCCTCATCAGTGGTCTTCAATAAGGGAAACACTTTTTTCACATTTCCACGTCTCTGGCAGTGCTGGATGTGATGTAAGTGGTCAATCTAAAGTCATCAAAATCCAGTTTATCTCAACAGCAGTAGCGATAATCACAATAATTTGTCTTTTGTCTTAAAAGACTTTTTTTTAAGTATCTTCTTCAAAACAGAGATTTTTGTTGTTGTTTTGAAGAGACATCTCGCAGGATGAGAAACTGAAGCAAGAATTAAGTTTATTCAAAAAACACTGTTTGATGGAAACACCGACCCTCTGCAGCGCTACCTTTGTTGAGCTTTGATTTTAGTTTGCGAAAAACGCGACTATACTTCCTGTGTGAAGGGAGTTTTCCGTTCAGATCAAAGACATATTGAACCTAACCGTCACTTGGACTTGAATCACTTCCCATTTTTTGTAAAGCCAAGTCCAAGACACATCTCATGGAAGATTCTACAGTAACCCAGGATATGAATCCCAGAAATCATATACTTCAGGTATGTGTGACATCATCCACTACAATTAGCACAAAACCCTAACCCTGCAGTGTTAAAAAAAAAAGAGAAACTTTGGCAATGTAAACAATTTTCACAAATGCCAGCTGTTATTTGCAGCGATCTTTATAAGTGCAGACGAGCAATATGACAACATCTGTTTTGAGGGAGTTTTCTCCGGGTACTCCAGTTTCCTCCCACAGTCCAAAAACATGTATATGAGGTTGATTGACAACTCTAAATTGCCCGTAGGTGTAAGTGTGCATGGTTGTTTGTCTATGTGACCCTGCAATGGCGACCTGTCCAGGGTGTACCCCTGCCCATCGCCTGCTATGGGCTGGGATTGGCTCCAGCAGACCCCCGTGACCCAGAAATGAATTCAGCAGGTACAGACAATGGATGGGTGGATGTTTTCAGGGAAAATGAGAAACAAGGAGAAGAAACAGGTCGACTGTGCATCAGCGATTATGTGAAACTAGCTCTGGAGTGCCTTCAGAAACCAGCCCAGCACCAGAACCTGGTTCAACATGGTCCAAAATGGAGAATAAAGACCTGTCATGAAAATATTTTCACCACAGACTTTTGTCACCTGTCATGAAGTTTAGGTATCAGCAACCACCTCACATGCATGGTCCTGTGATGAAAAAAGGTACCACACCAAACCAGAAAAGTGGTGATGACATGGCAATCCAAATAAAAAATAAATGCAGTAACTTTGAACTAACTTTTACCTTTACTTCAACTTGTATTTCTTCAGAACTCAAGATGACTTGTGACATACGGAAGCAAATGAGAAAAGAGCTGTTTTTGAAAAAAGAATGATATGCTATTATATTTATTTCAGACCAGGATCTATCTGTTCTGGTGTGGATTCATTAGTCGGCTGACCGACTGAAGGATGGAAATTTACAGGGTGCTGGAGTTTAAAGCATTTGTTGCTAATGCTAACAACCAGGTAATGCTGAGATATTCCCAAAATATTCCTCTTTTGTTTTTCAAAGTTTCAATTTCACATGACTCCAAAGCTTAGCTCCAAGAATTCATGTTTGGAACCCAAATGCATTCAGTACTGGGGAAGAATTGAAGAAGTTGTTTTTCATATTCCACTGAAACTGTGTTTTCAGAACGAGTGTGTACAGTCAACAAGAAGAACAATCAACGCTACCTCTGCTTTCCGTTAGGCCAGCTGTTTGGGTCGAGACTGGCTGTTGATGCTTTTGATAAAGTCTGTGTACGTGGTGTTCACGGCAAGCCAGCTGTGAGATGGATGGCTGTGGGCCAGTTGGCAGCGTCCTAACTCTGGATGGGTTGTTTTAGGTGCTGGAGGCAGCGGCTCCGTGGATATCTGCTCCAGGACACCGCGGCGTCCTGCTGCACCTGCTGATCATGTGTTTCCACCAGCGACAAAAGAGCGAGTCTGTTTGTACATAAACGTGTACAGTCCTGTGAAAAGTTTACAAACATCTATCTTTTGCATTTCAGACTCGCGATAGATTCCAAAAAATGTTGGGACAGATAAGTTTGTAGTCATCTCTTCTCATGACATTTGGGAAGGCATTCCTGCATTGAAGATATCAAGTGATGAAGATTTTCAGGATTTTTTTCCCCCCCATGTTCTTGGAAACATGTCTTAAGGTAAGAAACAGAACAACATTTTCATGGTTGTATTTTTTATTTCAGAAATCACCATATTTTCTCCACTGGGATCAGGTCAGGACTGCAGACAGGCCAGTCCAGAACTTGCACCTTCATCTTCCTCATCCATATTTTTGTAAAGTGTGTAATTAAAGGAGCAGCTCTCTCTCCTCTATCCTGTCCTCTCAACCTCCAACCGGTCCAGCTGGATGCTCACCCTTCCTGAGTCTGGTTCTGTCAGAGGTTTCATCCTGTTAAAGGGAAGTTTCTTGTTCTGACAGTCGCCGGGCACTTGTTCAGGATGGGGGATTGTATCAAAGAAACGTTTTAATGTAATCTGTTGGTTTTCTTGGTGAAGCAGTAATTATTTTATTGTTGGCTTTGTATTAATTGGTCTAATTTGGAATGAGTTCAACTGTACTGAGATGGCATTTGTCGCGATTTGGGGCAATATAAATAAAGCTGAATTGAATTGAATTGTGACACTGTTCTGACTGTTTGCTCTGGCAGCTGCAACCTGCCAACATAACCTGGTTCTGACGAACCCCCAAGGACCCAAAGGCCCAGAGTCCACTTCTGTGTGGAGTTTGCTTGATCTTGCTGTCGATTTTCCTCTCACAGTCCAAAAACACACAAAGGTCGGTGGATCAAAGTTCAGAGGTTAACTTGATTTAAAAGTTGTGTTGAGATCTGAGGAGAGCTACGCATCAACAAATATCTGGAATCCTCAAACAACTGAAGCCACGTCGAAAAGATGAATGGGCCAAAATGTCTCCACGACCATGTGAGACGGTGATAAAGTCATACAGCAAAGGTTTCCTTCAAGTTATCGTTGTTAAAAGTGATTCCAGAAATGCTTGAATCATGAGGTGTCCTTGCAAATTTTTGCATGCTATTTCTGAATTTTGACATTGTTTTTTCCCCCATGTATGTACATATATATATATATATATATATACGATCAACGTCATTATACCTCATCAAAGTGTGAAACAGCTTTTATTCTGTTTATTATATTGGTCAGGAAATTTTTACTCTGTGTCTTGAGGAATCATTGCCTAACTGATTTGTAGTGATATTTTAATCAAGTTTTTCCTCATTTTTTTTCTTCAGACTGGGATGTGTGAAGAAATTATGCCCATTAGTTGTTCAGAAAATGTCTATATGATGCTGTACAAACTTTAATTTTCTTTACTTCAAAAAACTGTAGATCTGATAAAATGTGACGCGATGTAAACGTTCAGGGAGCTTCTCTTGCTGAAGGTAGGCGCTGATGCTGAGGACCACAATGAACACGCTGTGTCCCGTCACGCTTGAAGTTCTCCTTGACAGATGGAAGAAAATTCTCCATTGTGTGACATACAGGCACTGCTGGATTTAATCCCATGTCTGCATTGACTTCCTCCATGCCAAATTTATGGGAAACAGGTTGAACATGTGCCCCCTGCTTCGCTCATCACAAGAAAAATCTTTAAGTTGAGCAGAATTAAAGAGTTCATCTGAACTGGGCTTTTTCATTGTCAGCGGGACCTCTTAGAGCCTCTGTTGAAGTTTCTCAGTGGGTAATTATATGTACAACTGAGAATGTGAGTTCTGCCTCTTCTTGCTTTAGAAAATATGCACACATCCTCTGTGGAATGCCAAGTCGTTGTTTTTTTCTTTAAGTGTTTTTCAGTCGTCCATGAATGTTATGTTCCCAAGCCCTCAACATACCTTCTAAACTAATGACTATAGTTGGAATTTTCAGTGAACAGTGGCAAGGATGTGGTCGCAGTTGCTCGGGAATTGTCCCGAGGAATGAAGGCATCATTGGGAAGTGAACAATGTTGCACAGGGACACAAAGAGGCAAGCGATGAATTATGGATGAATTCCAAATGCTACGACTCCTAAAGTGTTCAGAAAAGACGAACAGGCTGTCCTCAAAGTAATCATATTGTGTTCATTTTCAGCCATCTAATTCTATTCTCTGCTGCCTTTTGAGTATTTTTGAACCCAGCAGAACTCCAGAGGTCTGTCATCATTCCACAAAAACTGAATGAATACTGACTGAGGACCACAAGGAGAGGCTTTTCCTGAAAACAAGAGGACTTGACCAAAATATTTCTGATTGCCTGGAGGCTTGCTGATGGGTGGAGCTAATGGCTAATGAACATGCACACCTTCTTTTGAAATCACTAACACTTTATGAAATATAAATCTTCTGTAAATGAGTGTAACGCCATTCATCCTTCCATACATGTTGGAGCCAAAATCAGATTCAGAATATGAACACTGAACCACGACAAAAGAGATTACTGCAGGGTATCTACCGTGCTCATGACCTGCTGTCGCGTTGCATTAGAGGCGATGTCTTCTTTTAGTCATGCACTATCTAAATATCTGATTTTCTGCACATGTTCATGTTAATAGATGCAGATGTGGGAAGTGTGGTGAAATGCCAGCTGAGTCAGAAAACATCTGCAGCCAAGAAATAAAAAGGTAATGAAGTGTCTTATATATATATATAAATATACACACACATTTGACTGTGATAGCCTTAAAATGATGGCTGTGTTGGATTGAAGTAAAGAGTTTATTTTTCTGGAAGAGTGAAGCCAAAAATGAAAGTGTGAGACTTGTTTCTGTATCTATGATGTTCACACGCAGCACTTACCAAGGCAACACAGAGTTTACTTACCATTCAGGTCTTTTAGAGGCTAAACCAACATTCGCTTGTACAAATCCAATGCCATGCTGGGCATCATTAAATTAAAAATAGGTTCATGCAACAACCATCTTGTGTTAAAGTACATTTGACCAAATTGTCACCAGCATTACTTCCACCATAAGAAAAAACTGTTTTCAAAGAGTCAGTGAAACATGTATGGCAGTGTGGATTTGGTGATATAATGTGTGTATGGTCAAGTGTGGATATATGTCTGTATATATGAATGTAACTGGTTGCCTTTATGTTCAGAACTGAATGTATGTACTTGTATGTATGTTTGTGCACACATTCAAAATGTGTATAAACTTACACACATTCCATTTTCTCTCTCTCTCTCTCTCTCTCTCTCTCTCTCTCTCTCTCTCTCTCTCTCTCTCACACACACACACACATGCTCACTTACGTACACGCTCATTCACACATCATTTTCTGTTTGTCCCCTTTTCTTTTATG
>JAOWBL010005271.1:0-45981 GCA_028564865.1 Zenarchopterus dispar
GTACAAGTATAAAAAGAGAGGGCTGGGCTAACGAATCTGCTCTCTGGTATTAAAAGCCAATGTAAAAAGGTGAGTTTCTTCACAAGGAACCTTTCCTCTAAGACAAATATTGTGTTGCTTTAGCTCAGTCATGTTTTCCTTTGCTTTTTTCCCCTGCACATACAGTTGTAATAGTAGTTGATCAGTATTAAAATTAATTAACTAAATTCATATAGGCACTTCCTGAGTGTTCTGGGATTCAAATTATTGTTCATGTATTCTTTGTAGGTATTCATCAAAACAATTTTACTTATTTACAAGTCTTGTGTCTTAGGAATCAACTTCTAACTTAATTTTTGCTTTCAAGAAAACATTCCTTTAAGGAGGCAAACATCATTTTAAATGATGGAACAGCTGGGGTCTCATGAGATTCATGAGATCAGATATCAATGCAGAATCCATATTGCATCAGGTTGAGGACATCAGTCTCATAAAGAAAATGTACTTACTAAACTGGTAGAGGTTGCTGGAAGGTCAAACCAATGTGTTCTAAGAGATGAGAAATCATATATAACTCCATTATTTTGATATACATACATTTGTGCATGTGTACAGTGTTCACTTCAGGGAGCAGTTATTGAATCACACTGTACACATAGTGTACTTGCTCTGGAAATTCTTTTTTTCTTTGACTGTCTCTGTGAAGACCTTCAGAGCTTATGGTTATGATATTTAAAAAAAAAACAAAACAAAACAAAAAACAAAATAAGAGTTCATCTTACACTGCTGCAGTTTTAAAGAATTAATCACAACATTTTCCTCAAAAGTGAAGATCAAGTCTCTAGACTAGAGTCTTACATTAGGGAATGTGTGAATAATTCATGAACCACATTTCCCTGCTGGGCTCTTGGCATTTTTTGGAAATTCAGTATCCTCAAATGTAATATAAAAATGGGGTCTATATAGTTTAAAACTGTAAATTAAATACTAATATACTATTTCAAAAAATGTGTACAATTATACATTATCAAACAAGATAGGAGGAATGATATATTCCTCCACTCAATCTATTTCCAGTGGCTGCACAATGGAAAAAAAGGGCTTCACACAGAATAACTTGGACTGTGCCCTTGTTGTTATGGATCTGCCAGGACTCCCAAAACATTTCTCTGTCATCATGTTTTTCCACTGGCTTTTTCTCTGCCTGTTTTTGCCAGACCTCATATGATCATGACAAGCAAAGACACCGTCAGCTACGAATAGACAACATCACGCTGATGGACTGAATAACTGGGTTAATTCAGTCCCAGTAATGTGGAAGAAGTGTGGTTGTAAATTTTGTTCTATCCAATGCACCTAAAACAGTGAGTCGCATTGTGGCGCTTCTGCTGTAGTCCTTTGTAAGGTGTTGAAAGAGACATCATTTTAAGAGCATAGAATCCAGCAGAGGCTACATTATCATGTAACTAGCACAGATGTATGATTATTTCCATCTTAAAATAGATTTTCAACACTAAGGATATAGAGTAGCATATACATTGCATCAAAAAATAGGTTAACTGCAGCATAAATTATGTTTGTATCTTTGATGAATAAATTTAAAATCTCACTAAAATATGAATAAAACTACTTCTTTGATTTTGTGTTTCTGGAAAAACATGAAACCGGTTCTCTCTCTCTCTCTGTACCATTTTAATAAATCAAACATAAAGGCCACAATACTAGGAGCGTTTCAGATTTGGAGGGGGCTGATTTGACCTCAGAGATGTGGACATTGGCTGCCTCTGGGTGGTGGTGACCTTCCAACATAACAGCCCATGCATTGGGTTACTGGGCGCTCGACAAGTTAACACTAAGGTTGACTGAGAAGTACCACCATCTTATCACTGGTGGAGAAGGTGAACATGTCCACTTCTCACCCTTATCAACTCACTTGGTGATATTTTAGTAACGTGAGCTCATCACTGTTTTTGGTGTGGTTCGGTGCTGTCATTATTGTGTGGTGCTCACTATTCTTAATAATCATTTTCCATAAACCAGTTAGTACATTTACCCTCACACTTCCTCAATGTTTGTCTCTCTGCCATGTCCCATTGCGGAAGCGTGCTCCGCAGTGAGACCAGGCTTTCATACCATTCCCACTAGGGGAGGGGGGCCTAGACACAAGGCTTGAAAGGAGGAGTTGTTGAGGTAACTTAGTATCATTTGGCACTCTAGCGATTGTCTGGATTTGTATTATTTAGGTTTCTTGATTATTCATAAGTATTGCATGAAGTTGTATTATTTTTCCAAACCTATTTGTTTTGTTATGATGTGTTTTGTTAAAGAGCATCCCTCTGTAGATGGTCACTGCCCAATTGAGCTCATTTGTGTGGGACCATAGAGGAGGGTGGGTGCCAGAAGAAGGGAGTCTGCTGATCATCTGGATGATAGTGTTTCATTATATAATGGTCTGAAAGTAAAACAAACACTGTTTTGAACTGGAAACCATCTGTGTTACCTTTTTTCCACCTCAAACCTCAAGCCCACATTCTGACTAGTGAGTGGGCCACTCCTTATCTCACACACTGGTCAGATCAATAGCTTATTTGACTAGGGATCTAACTTCAGCCAGTTTCCAGGTAGTCATAATCATATTGCACTTACTGAGTCATTTGATGGGTTATAACAACAACCACGTTACAACAGTTCTGTTTGTGTGCTATGGGTGTTATGGGCATTACAGACCATTCATTCTCAACTTTGAGTTTTGAGTAAAAATTATTAAAAAGTAACAGCCATCAGAACTTAGATTAAAGCGTACAGCTCACTTCACCCCTAATTTTAAGGGTTAAAGTGTTGAGGAATAATGTATGTAAAGGTCTGGTACAGCAGATGTATGCTCAAAATCCCAGCACAGAGTAGGAGGGGAGCTTGATGTTAGAATAAAAACACTTTTTTTTCTGTAGCCAAAATAAATTCAAGTAAGCAACACATGGAGTTTCAGAATTTCCAAAAAATAAGGGTATGGAGGAAAAAGAATGCATAACCCAAAAACTGTTACTGAACAAAGGAAAACTAAGTATATAAATAGAGAGACAGGTAATATGATGCAGGTGTGGAAATCTTGGTTTGAGACACAGTCAGAAAGCACAACTAAATAGAAGGCATGAGGCAAGCAAGGGCCCTTTTTGAAATCAAAATATACATGGTTCTCAGTTCAGAAATGGGTAGAATGCCCTCTCTGGGTTGGGAGTGAGGTACTGCCTTAAGAAAAAGTTCAAGTACATTGGGGTCTTGTTCATGGGTACAGACAGAACAAAGCAGGAGATCAACAGGAGATTGGTGAGGTCTATATCAGTCTGTCATTTGCCTCAACTCTCCCTTAACAACAACAGTGTTCTCAGCTTATCTGTTGACCTAACCTTGCTTGCATTCACAAACTGCAGGTAGTAGCTGAAAGAACAAGATTACCAATACTACCAGCTGAAATTAGTTTCCTCACAAGTTGGCTGGACTCTCTCTGAGAGGTAGGATGAGAAGTTTAGTCATTTGGGAATGACTTAAAGCAGAGCCCCTGCTCATTCACATTAAGCAGAGTCAATTGAGGTGTTTCAAGCATGTGCTACTGGGCAACAGCCCAGAGGCAGACCAGAGCCATGATGAACAAATTGTATCTTTTAGCTGGTCTGGAAACGCCTTGCTATTCCACCAAAAGAGCTGGAGGAGGTAGAGGAGAGAGAGGTCTAAGCTTCTTTACTTAGGCTGCTTGAGTCTTAGTTTCTAAGTTCTGAACTTCTAGTCAATCCCCACTTATTAGGCATCCAGAAAGTTATTGTTGTTGACCATAGAATTGAAGCCAACAGGTGGAAGCTGGGAGAGGGTGGGCATCACAGGGCATGTATCTTAAAATAGACCTATGAATGAGATAAAATAATTGGAACAAGCCATGCAGAGGGATGAAGGCAAGGATAAAATGATGCTTGTGATGTCTTTTTGAACCATCTTCTAGTGGTTGCCTCATTTGATAGATGGATGGTAATCTCTACTCCTACCACCATACACTGATTATGCACACACATAGTACATTCAGTATGCAAACAGCAGCGCAAATAATAATAATAATAATAATAATACTCAGATGGTGTAAAACTTCCAGAATTTTTTTGTACAAATGCACAGTATATGACATGCAAAGCCACAGCAACAGCAGTGGTCAACACTTACAAATAAAGGAGAAAAATGGTTGACACTAGTACTAATAATGTGATTCACTACAGCTTTCCAAAGCAGAAAACTGGTCAGAGTTTAGTGTATATACCACACAAACAATGGAGTGTACATGCTGCATAGTAAACTTTGTATGTAATATGTATACTAAATCAAGAAGAATAAATTAGTAACAAATTAATACGTCAATAAAAGTAGAGCAAGAAAGTAATGATGAACAGGAAGGAAAAGGGAGTTGGAAAAGGTAATTGGAAAAACAATCAAGACTATGCTGGAAAAAAATATAACTTAAAAACACAAGAATACTATATTCAGTGGATATTTGAGGTCCAGCAACCGGGGGTTTTAATTTTAGTTATTTATTTTTATTTCATTTACACAGTTATGTTTGTGCCAGTTTGTCATAAAGATCAAAGAAGGAGCTTTGGCTTGCCTTCAGCGCTCCTCCATTAGTAATGTGAAAGTCTTTCATTCACTGTTTGAACCATTCACGCCATTAAAAAGCTAATCTGCATCTTTTGGTAAAAGCCAGGTTTTCATTTGCAGAAATCCAAAGTAGTTTTAGGGGCGTTCAAACCTGTAGCATGTCTCCATTGTAGCTCCACAATGAGCATGTTTTGAGAACTTAGGCCTAAACAGGCCTGAACTTCATCCCTGACTGGAATTAAGCACTCCTTTTTCATTTTGCTTGAATGGGACTTGACTGCAGCCTGTGTGGTGAGTTGAGTTCCACTGAGCCAGGTCATCTTCTTTTGCTTTGCCATCTTTTTTTATAATCTGTTGACAGTTGGTAAACAGCAAAAGTGGCACACTACCACCACCTAGTGGTATGGAGTTGTAGTTTGCCAAGTCAGTGGATCCTCCTGGGTTCATCACTATAAATGGAGACGGAACAGCTAAAAAGACTGAGAAAAGGCTGGGTCTGTTACATTTCTAGCCTACTGGGTTTTACTCCAGACTTCTGACAGTGTACAAATGATGCAGTATAAGACAAAAGCCGGTATTCCAATATTATCTAAGTCACACCAGCGTACCAGATAAGCACTGTTTACTGCAAAACGGGACCTCCTCCTTTAACACACTCTAATTCTGATCTGCAGCAACATTTTGTCTAAGAGGCACATCAGGAGATCATCGGCTTCAGCTTTCCCATTCTGCCTCTGTGCTTACAGAAAAGGATGCCAATGTATAATGAAGATGGATGAGCCTGCCCTTGAACAGGCTGTGCAATAAAGTTCTGGCTGCATACACCAATACCTATAGGGTTGATACCAATCCAGCAACCCAAGTTCACTATTTTATGAAAGTAAACAGAACACAATATTAGTGACTGAACTTTAAAATTCTCTTATTTCATTTAGTAATGTTAAAAGTCAAATTGAAGTTAATCATCAGAGACAGCTTTATGACAATAGTTCAAATAAAGTCTAATACAGATATAAACCAACACAAGTTTTGATCATTTCAACAGTGAGGTTAGTGGAGTTTCGCTTGTTCAGGTATTCAGTTTTAAAACTTCAAACATAAATGAATTATTGATCTATACCTATGTATACCACATGAACAGAAGAGCCCTTTGAAATGCTTTTCAAACACGTCATATCCCCATAAATCAAACAACATCTTTCTTTTGTAAGCAAGTACAATAATGCATGGAGCTTCCCAAATGTACAGTCTTGCCTAAGCGTGAAATGAGGTAAGGGGATAGTGTAGATAAGTCCAAGACAGTGGTCAGATTACATCTCAGTTAACTTTCTGTGAGACAAAAAGGTGAGTTAAAATGCATTTTTACATCTTTGTACCTCTTCTCTGGTGGTCAGTTGCAGACTGAGACACTGATTTACAGTGACCCTCAAATATTCACTGGCACTGAATTAAGAGCTCTTGAAAATCCTGGCACTGATTGTATCCTTTTATCTACAAACTTGTCTTTTATCCAACTTTCAGATAACGGGATGACTGGAAGGATAGGGCTGCAAGCATTAATGTGATGAATTTAATTACTTATCTAATCTAGTAATCTAGCAACAGCAGGGGCTTGGAAGTCCATGAAACAGAGAAAGAAAAACAGTTACTTTCATATTCATTCTTTTGTTTGTTTGTAACTCCTTTATCTTCAGTCAGCCAAAGTGTATTTTTTTTAATCCTGAAAATACTGAAGTAAATTCCCAATTTATCCATTTCTGGAATTGTTTGTTTTCTCTGTGACGAGCTTGGTTTGCTTAACCTTGTTTCAACATGGTGTACTAAATGTGCAAACATCTAAAAGATCTTTGTTGAGATTACTTATCAGTGCAGGATATCAGACTGAATCATTAATGTTCCACTCCCTATCCCTCCATCCCCCACTGTGTTTTGCAATCCCAATTAAAAACTGCAAATATCCAGCCCAGTTTTTCATGCTTGTACTGGACTTGCAGAGGTGTGGACTTTGCTGTTAGCACCAACAATACCCTTATCAATTATTTTTGAAATTAGCCCTCTAATTGCCTACATACACCAAATGAAAAAGCCTGAACACCTTATTCATTCTGATGCCTTCATCAATGCATGATGCTAGAGAAACATTTTTATGTAATAGGGGAAATATAAAATCTTAGTGTAACAGTTTGTAAGTGGCTAGATGTTTAAACGTGTAAACTCCAGCTTTGTTGCAAGCATTAAATACAAGTGTTCATTTATGTATTTATTCATACACATATAATAGGTAATATAAGTGTAATGAGTAACTTTCTACTTGGTTACATCCCAAAGTGAGATGCAAGGGGAAATAATCAGTATGTGTGGTTATGCTTTCTGTTAAGAGATGAGGCCTTAGACAGTGGCAAAACACAAGGAAAGTTTGAATGCTGAAGCCTTTTCTTTGATCACAGTTAATACGTTTCTAAGAGGATTATATTGTCATTAGATAGATTTGCCTTTGAGGGGATAAATATAAATCCACAAAGTCTCACTAGTGAAATCTGCAACCTTTTGCATCCTGCCACACATGCCAGTGGAATGTAAGCTGTCAACATTACGTTTTTTTCTATATGTGATATAATATAAAATGTGTCAGATTTGATTGGTAATGAGAGGATCTACAGTCTTGCCCATAGGTGTTTGGTATAAATATTTCAGTTTTCTTCAAAAGCGTAATGTACAAACATAAGCAACCACAGTTGATTACGTTACTAATATTCTGACAATTTAATACTCTCAGCCTCAACAACAATAAAATGAGTTTACAGCTCTTTCACAAAGTGAAATGTATTCCAATATCAAACATATCATAGGTTTCCTTTAGCCAGTATCTGAAATATAACCTGGAAAACTGGAATAGTAATAGGTCCTTTAGTGTCTCCATTAGGGAGAGAGACATAGTAATATCCAATAACAAACTACCACTCCATAACATTTGATGATGGGAGTTCATCTCTTTACCTCTTTGGTAACTTCCAATAAATACAAGAAGTTAAAGAAGAAGAAAAAGAAAAACACAAATGACATTGAAGTAGCTCAGATGGATAGTGCATTTATTTAATTGCGCTAAACAAACAGCAGAATGATCCATTTGCTGTTTCAGAATAAGATTGACTTCAGAATCATTGAAGGAACTCACATTATGTTTAGGAAATGCAAAAAATCACCTCATCCTGCAGTACATTTAGTAGCACTGATAGCAAATTTGTGATATAAGTTGTCATTATCTGCTGCACAGCAATAAAAGACAATTCCTAATTCTTTCTAAAGCCACCAAAGAAGCTTGTAAAGCTAAAAGTAGTTGTGTTCTTAATCCAACTTGCAACAGCCCACAATGGAAAATAAACCGTCTCTGGGTGACTGATGAGGCAAGGTGTCATTTGTCCATTAATTCAGAAGTTAGAAATCAAAAAAAAAAAAAAAAAAACCTCCAAAATTCCTTTCAATTATTGGGTAAACATCAGATCCATAAAAGTTACTACCTGTAGTATTACTAGTAGTACACTGCAATACATTAAATTTAGTTAACATGCAATAAAATTGGTGTTTATGAAGACTTATTACAATATTCATGTTTGATCCTATCTTGGCAGTTATATTTTTAATTTCATACTCTTGCATGCAGAATCCTTTTGTGCAGACTCTGTTGTACCAAGTTTGAGTAAATGTTTTAATACATTTATTTCCTAATAAAGCAACCAACCTTAATATATAGCAGCACAGGTACAGTGACGTAACCTGCAATTGTGTAAAAGTTAGTATGCCCTTGATGAAATGAAAAACATAATCATTACTGCCATTGTTACTATGTATGGATAAACCGGGTTCAAATCCCACCTTGGGCGAGAGTTTTTATATGGGGCAGGATGGGGCTCATACAGATCCATGAGTGAAAGGCATAACAATATCATTCTGGTTTGGATGTTGCCCAGATTAACAAGGTATGTGTCAGTTGTTGGGGGACCGGGGCACACTGATGAGAAATAGGTTACCAAGAAACCAAGTTAACCAAGAAACATCTGGTGGCTCACTATTCCAAAGTCCGGAAGTGGAAGTTTATATCCCAACTAGAGATTGATGAGCTACAACAAACATGCTACAGCAAGGGAGAACCAGGACGACAGGACAGTGGACAAGTATTATAATTCCCACCCTTGAATGGATGCCAAGCCCTATTATTATGCTCAGATGCCCTGAATACAAGGGCAGCTGATCTAAGAAGCAAGATCATAATGAAGCTGAATAGCTTCAACCTACATGACCTTACCAAGGGTAGATTAGAGTACCTTCTGAAAATCTGCTAGATTATGTGAATATGGTTAAATAAACAATACCCACTGGAAGTAGAGTCCTACAAGGCAGAGAATGCTGAAAACCAAGATCAAGGCTGCACTGACACAGGTAAGCCAGTTGTCTGAACAGTTGAAAGGTGCAATGAAGAAACTACTGCCTAAAGCAACCACAAACTCTCAGTATCTGAAAGACTGGAATCTGCCAAACAAAGCCACAGCTTGGGCAGCTCGACCTTGAAAATTCATAGCAGAAGAAGAGCCTTGGAGACTCAACAAAAAATTCTTCACTGAACCATCCAAACTGTAGTCTTTGTGGCAGGGTAATATTATGAGAAGTGATCCACCCAAGGCTGAGACTGAACAGTACTGGAAAAACATATGGGATAAAGAGGTAACGCATAATCCTAATGCCCAGTACCATATGGATTTTCTAGCCGACCACAGCAATGCCCCTGGCACTATCACAATGGCAGACACCCAAGCAAGAGTCTTAAGTATGACGAACTGGACTGCACCAGCCCTAGCTAAAGAAACTAACTTAACTATGTATAAAGACATGAAGCATTTTGTGATTCCCTATCTGTACCACTGAATAATTTGGTGAGCCTTTCTGGTTGTGTCAAGTTGGACAGGACATAGGGCAACAAAGGTAAATATATTGCTGCTTCACATGTCGCTATAGCTTAGAGGCAGGACAATTTAGATAAGAAAGCTCTGGGGAGGGATGTGGATTTGCTGGGAGCTTTAATGAACCTTCTGGGCACCTGTGATTATTTTACAAAGAGACAGCTCTTTTCACCAACTCAGGTTAAATAATGCGTGAAATCAATTTTTATATATAATAGGGACACTCCTAATGAAACCCCACTAATCCACCTGGATTTGGTTTGCCGAGGTGGTGGAGATCAGATGCTTTATATGTTCTGCTTGGGGCTGTTTATCTCAGGTGTTCATAATGAGAAAGAGATCAAAACATTGATAAAGTAATGCCAAATATATTTTTTGTTTATTTTATTAGACTCTTAACATTGGGACTTAGGCTCTAGGTTGTGTTTCCTAATGAGGCATAATCAGATGCACAGAAAAGAGAATGATTCACAAATCCAGCTGAGGTAACCACTCGTAAGCACTGAACAAAGGATCCTTCTCTAACAGCCAGTAGGTTAGGAAAATTATGTAAATCTTAATGATGGCAAACAAAGGATATTTCTTTAGGTGCATTTTTTTTAACAATGTATTAACCATTTATGATGAACTCTTCCATCTCGGAAGATTCCCTTACGCAATTTATAGTAAAAGTGTTAAAATAAAATCTAAACTTCCACTTTCCTATCATCGTCACAATTACTTAAAGGTTGCCATTTTAATAATAAGCATGACATTCCCTTGCTGTATCGACCTTCTCCCGTGGCCTGTGAAGGATTGAAATGCTGCGAAACAGCAGCTCTTAGCAGGATTAAATTGGTGCTGAGTAAAGCCCATTTTATCCTGACCGCTGCCTCGGGATGTATAGATGCTATCACGAAGCCAAGACTTGGCATTTCATTCCCTAAGCAGGAGGTCCAAGATATTTCATTACAGCAAAATATTTACGATTATTCAGACAACTGCAGCACTTTTAACTACCAGTCAGCGTTTAATTAGCAGAAAATTTAGTAAGAATTCCACAAGAGAAATGCTGTGATGGATATTTTGTAAGTACAATGTGGTATGTTTTGATTTCCACTTGAGCAAATGTGGAATGTGTAGTATGACCTGGAGGTAGAAAGGGGATAGAGGGAAAGAAAATGAGAAATAAAGAGGGACAGAAACACAAATACACAGGGTAAAATGAACAATACAAAGAGACAACAGATAAATAGACTGCAGGATGAATAGAGACAGCCAACAAGTATACAGGGGCTGATTGAATATCCTTGTGCTAATGGCATATAAAACCACTTTGAGGTGAGTGAACTATGTAAAGGATGAAACAAAGATCTTATGATTTGAGATTTTTGTTGAGGTATAATAAAACAATTAAACTGAAATAGTAGTCAACATTCCCAAAGAAAAACTAATAGCAAACAAATAAAATGAACTTTTCAACTTCTAAAATAAGCATATCCTCATATGAAGCTGAATTTTCCTCTGAATTGTTCACCTGCAGCTTCCATGGGTTAACTTAAGTCCAAGTATGATTCATAGCCCACTGTCCTGTTTTACTTTAATTCGCTATGCAATTCTTGTGTCTGACTTCATGCCAGTTTGAGCTGCTGTGTGTCAAAGTAGCTTAGCTTCAAAGTCCTTTTAACACTTTTACTAACCCATGAGTTTGGACACTGTATAGAATGTAAATTTACAGTCCATTGTGTCTTATTTTATTTGGGGTTTGACATCAGTTACTGCAGTTTGAAAGAAAACCATTTTCCTATCCTAGCTTGATAACAAATCATGAGCAATTCAAGGCAACATTTGTCAGTTTCTGTTTAATGACCCATGTTTTCAGTAGTAGACAGGTCTGGACTGCAGACAGAGAGGTTTAACACCAAGACCAATGTTCCTCAACCCACGTATCCATGTATCATAAAAGAAACTTCTAAGCAGATCTTGATGAGACACTGATGACCGTCCATTCATTTAAATTAGGTGTGCTGGAGTGTGTTTTGTTTTAAACAACAACAGATATGGCATATTCAGAAAATCCTTATTTTTATCATCAGATATTAAAAATAGGGTGAGACATTCAGTTCTCTGCATGACAGTGTCATCAGTCAGTTAAACATCAGCAAAGTCTTGCCTTTTCGCCCAGGAAAATTTTGGCATATGAATTTGCATGTTCTTCCTGATAGATTGACAAGTCAATAGTTTGTCTCAGTGTTGATTCACATTATATTCCACTTGATAAATTAGGCAGACAAAATGGTTTTTCTTTCATTAAAAATGTATCTCTTTTGAAAACGATGGCCCTCACTGTCAAATTTCCTCTTTTTTTGTTTTCAGTCATCATTACAGATATGGAGGCTGAGCAAATTTCATAGAAGGAATTAGAGTAGATCAAACGAGGAATTGGATATGAGCTCTTACACTTTATTTATTGTGATTGACAGTGCTAGTGGGCCCTAAATAATACATTTTAGGACACAAACTGCTGGAACTATAAAGTCTGACCTCAGGCTGTGATTGGCCCTTGGCCTGGACTATGGACATCTTTGTGCTCCTGTATAGTGAAAGTTTCAACATGCCAAGTCAAGAAAGTTGAGGACTAATTGGCCAGCAGATGATATTTGAACCAATTACAAAAACGCTCTTTATTTTTGATGATTATGATTTATTTTTTATCATATATTTTGCAGTCCATAGTGAATGAGTAGGGATATGAAAAAGCAATAATGCCTGAAAAATGGCACTGCTCCAAGCAAGACACACATACACACAGAGAAATATTTTAGTATGTCATGCCAGAAACCCTTGCACTGAAGCAATGTAATACTTTTTGAACCAGCCCTCATACTGAGAATGAAATCAAGTCTGACATGTTCCAATGCACATTTCTTCCTACCATCAAAATCTGTTGCAGATTGTGATGACCAAAAACTGATCACATTTTCTCCTTCAACAAAGGAAATGTAAACACACACACACACACACACACACACACACACACACACACACACAAATGCATTTAACACTTTCAGTTAGCTCCTTTTGACAGCCATGACTGCCTGTTTTGTAAGGCAAGATATGTATATTTATAGCACATTTCCTATACAAGACCATTCAAAGTCATTTATGTACAAAGATTAAAAAAAATGCTTTAAAAAGTAAGTTTAAAAGCAAAATTAAAGACAGACAAAAATTAAAAAGAATAAAACTTGGGCAGTAGCGTTCAGAATTAAGTAGCTGTTTGATGGATTTTTTCGGGAGGCCTGTGAGAATAGTGTTACAGTAGTCAAGTCTACTGAAGATTAAAGCATAGACAGGTTTTTCCAAGTCCTGCTGAGACATCAGTCCTTTAATACTTTTTTAGGTGATAATAGGCTGACTTCACTACTGTCTTAAAGTAACTCTTCAAATTCATGTCAGAGTCCAAAATCACTCCCAGATAACTGATTTGACTATTGGTTCTTAGCTTCACTGCTTGAAGCAGATTGCCGACTTAAACTTTCTTCCTTGGCTCCAAACACATTTCTGTTTTGTCTTTATTTAATTGAAGAAAATTCTGGCACATTCACTCTTTAACTTGATCAATGCATTTCATCAATGTTTGAATTGGATATAGCTCCCTGGTTAGTGTCATCTGCATAGTTATGGTAACACATTTTGCTCATTTTCCTTATTCAAATGAGTGGGACTATATATCTATTAAATAAGAGGCCCCAGAACTGAACTTTGGGGAACTCCACATCATTTGTGTTAGCTCCAATTTGTAGTTACCTAAAGACAAAACACTCCCTTTCTTTTAGATCGGATGCCAACCAGGCAAGGGCTGTGGCAGAAAGTCCCACCTAGTTCTTCAACCAGTCTATCCAGATGTTATGGTTGATCATGTCGAATGCAGCATTGAGATTTAGTAAGACCAAGACTGAAATGTTGCCAATATCTGTTTTAGAATGGATGTCACTAAGGACCTTTACTAGAGTTGTTCCAGTGCTGTGATGTGGCACGAAACATGACTGGAAGACAAAACAGTGATTTAGTGTCACGAGATTGTACAGCTGTTGAAAAACAGCCTTTTCTGTGATTTTACTAAGAAAGGGGAAGGTTTAATACAGACCGATACTTGTTATGTTACCCTGTGTAGATCCTTTTTTTTTAAAGTGGCTTAATTACAAAAATACCTGAAAGCAGAGACACATTTACAATATCTTGACATCAAATAGTAGAGAACCCAGAAGCAGACTCAAACACAGGAGTAGAAAAACTTCACAGAAGTTCAAAACAAGTACGAACAAAAATCACTATTTCTAATCAAACTGAGAACTGAGAGACTAAATAAAACACAAGAGCTGTCTGCAATTCTCAAAAACATGAGCTGGTTGTGAACTCCATGAGAACAAAGACATTCTGGCAGCATGCTGCCACCCCTCAGCCTAAGTATCTTCTTGACTGAAGATCTCAATCAGGTGTGCTTCATCAGTGAGATGACTGCAGGCAAGAGTACAGCCTGCTAGTAAAGACAGGCTGGAGTTGTTACATGTCTAAAAGATCTGAGACTATACAATGTGCAACAATTTTTCCTAAAAAAAAAAGTACTCTTTTGGCAGACTATTAAGACAGCCTTTGGTGGAATTCACGTGATGAATGGCATCCTCTATGTTTTAATGAGTGACTGGACAAATTTGTGTCATGGTTTCTCTCAGTGGACAAAGAGGCAGGACATATCCTGCGCCTACCATAGGACCATGGACTGACTGTATGATTTTCCAGAATTTTGTCAGTAAAGAAAGATTCAGGGCCAACTGGCTCAGGGAAATTAGTTGGCTTATTAACAGTAGTGAAAAAAGAGTATGCATTATTGTTGTTTTTGGCAATGATATCAGAAAAATGATTGCCTTGCATTTCTCAGCTCTGTATTACATATGCTCAGCTTTAAAAATGTCATAATGAACCTGTAATCTTGTTTTCTGCCACCTTCATTCAGCTAATAATCTTACCATTGAATTCACCCACAAGCCCATTCACTGAAGGTGAAGGGGTGCTCTTTCATAAGCTGTTTTAGGTGACTTACATGGTGCTCTCCGTAGCGATTATCTTCTAGGAGAATCTTGTGACTCTCCCTTCATGTGGTCAGTGAAGACCTTCTTGAGATTTTATGAATTTGTGTGTTGGGGAGGATAGTGAGGTGGGAGAAATGGGACTGGTGCGTGGCGTCATTTTATGGGCAGCAACGACCAACTCCTTCATGTGGTCAGTGAAGTCCAGTAAGGGGAAAGATAGGGAGGATGACTTGGATGAGGGTGGGTCTTCATTCATGTCTTTTTGTGCAGGAGGCGTCAGAGGTAACTTCAGGATGACATCCTCTCCAGGTGCAGGTGGAGGAGGCTGGGGCAGCCCCATCTCAAGGTTACCACTGAGCTGTGTCTAAATAGCCTGCAAAATCTCTAGCATTGGGTAGTAAAGGGCCACTAATAAACACTTCAGCATCCAGGCCCCTAATTGTGTTAAATAGCTCCTTGAAGTCTCGTTTTGGCACCTCAGACTGCTGTTTCACAATATCATTTGAGCTTACATGTAATATGAGGCTTTTCACAGTTGGATGTGCAGCCAGAATTTGCATGATATTGTCTTTCACATCCAATACCATATCCTTAGGAAAGCAAAGTAATCCTGTACATTTCCCACACACATATTTTACATCTTTCACAGCCGCATCACCAACAATGAGTCTCAGGTCAAGGCATTATCTTTCCTCCTAGCCTTTTACTTTCTGAGTTGTTTTTTTTTTTTTTCGGTTTGTCTTTTTGTGTGAAGAGACTTCATCCAGGTCCTCAGATGTAGATCCAGAGTTCTGCTGTAGTGATGCAAATCTGTTCTGTAGTGGCATGCTTGTTTGTGGAGGAGGAGGCTTTTTTTTTAGTTTTGGTTTTGGTTTATGTGTGGCTTGTGAAGTGGCTTGTAACAAATCCTCAAAAATGAAGGATTTCTTACTTGAAACCAAATCCTCCTGTGTCCTATCAACCTTGTTAGTGCTGATTATCTGTAGATTAGAAGACTGTTGATTACCAGTTTGGAGCAGAGGTAAAATAGTATCACTTCTATACATCCCATTTACTTCTATATTTACCTCTAGTTGTTGGATTTGGGTTTCCAGCGTGTTGAATTTATGAAGGAGATTGTGGTAGTCATCTTCAGAAGAAAGAGACATCTTGCTGATTGTGTTAGCTTTAGCTTGTACTGGAGTTCATGCAGTAGTGGTGAATGTTATCTGTGAGGCTTTGTAGCAAATTGTTTACATATAAGCTGCAATGAGGGACCTGTTCAGACTATTGATTGGAAGACAATTGGAGTCTGTTAAGTTGAAGATAAGCAAACAATCTATCTTTGCTCTAATGAACTGTGAACTGTTGTATAACTTGAGCTCTGAATCCAAACTTCAGCTTCAAATGATGGAAAGATAAGAATTTATTTATTTATTTTGATCTGGTTCAAATGTTTAGGTATCGCCATGAGTTGTGGCAGCTCATTTTGTCTCCCTGTCGCCCCTCTTCTTTCTAATTTCTTCCCACTGTCTAAATTGGATTTTTTTTCAAGGTAATTTGGCATTATGCAATATCCCTCATTTACTCCAACGTCGCCCACTCTGTTCAACTAACATGCTTTGTCATAAGAATAATGTCAACCAGCAGCTTCTGTAATTTATTTTGCATTGGAATTTGTTTGTTGCCTGTGAAAGTACATATTATTCTTCCAATTCTGTTTTGGTAAGATTCTGACGGGCACTGATGTGGGATACATTGCAAGCATTAGGCCCTCAGCTCTCTTCTTTCATCCCACCAAACCATCAGTTTGTGAGGAATGATGACTTGCATGGATTGGGCCAGGATGCTTTGAGGCATCATAAAGATGAGCCAATAATGAAGATATGATTCCACAGTGGGCTTGAGCCTGGGCTGGAAAAGATATGTAGAAAGAAGGGGGTGGAGGGCATGAAAAGAGGAAAGTTGGGGATAAGAAGATGGGAGGAGAAGTGAAGGAGGGGTATAATGGCGTTTGTGTGGAGCCATAGTCCCCAGGCTCTGTCTGGACCCAGAGGCAGTAGAAGTGCCATCTGCTCTGAGTTAGAGGAAAGGCAAAGTATAAAGCTTCAGGGCATGGAAGAATTTGTTAAATGCATCAGTTTATTCCTGCCAACATATTTTTACAGAGGAGTGATCATAATGCAGCAACATGAGAAGAGAAAAATAAAAATTAAAGAGAAAGGTACAAAAAAGGTAACATACAAGACAGCCAGACACATTCATATAATAGCACAGGAAAAAAGCAGATAAACATGTAAAAGCATAACCATTAAAATGTTATCATTTTATTTATTTATTTTTTTTGTTTCACAAGATCTGTATTTTCCACTTAGTTGAAAACAGTTCAACAAATTTCGTAACTCATTCCTTGCATGCAGTCTTTCTAGGGGAATAAGAAAAATGGCTGCCTGGCATATGTAAGAACAATGAAATTATAAACTATGACAAAAACAGTTTTATAAACTGACAATAATATCCATCCTACAAAACAATGTCCTAAATCGCAACATATAAATTAATAATATACAAATCATAATACAAATCTTATTCTTGATTGAAAATTGTTGAAAACTCTGTTATTAACGAAGAAGAGACTATTGATATTTAAAATGGAGCATTAAGCTTTTATAGTCCTCACCCATGGAATAAACTCCCAGCATCCTCCAGTGCTACTGAAACTGTCAGCTGCTTTAAATCAAAACTGAAAACCTTTTAACTGACTGCTGCATTTTAGTAATCTCTGAAATTGCTACATGTAGCAGCTTTCATAAATCTCAAAAATTTAAAATAGGAAAGCCCAAAATACAACTGAGATCAATCCAGTCACTGTTTTGTTGTTTTTTTTTTTGTTTGTTTTTTTCCGAAAATTCTGCTTCATGATGATAAAATACAATTATATCCAGTTTTTGTTCGACACCCCAAAAACTGGGGTGTTGAGCTCCAGTCCTCGAGAGCTGCTGTCCTGGATGTTTTAGATGTTTTTCTGTTTCATCACACCCTGATACCATGCCATGTGCCAAATGACCATGCCATGAACAGACTTGTGTAGACCTTGAGGAGAAGCTGATAATGGCTAATAGTTAGAATCAGGTGTCTTAGAGCTGGGAAACATCTAAAACATGCAGAACAGCAGCCCTCAAGAACTGGAGTTCAACAGCTGTGATTTAGGTTAACTGTAATTTACAGAGCCAACAGACAGATATAGATATCATGTAATGTAAGAAGAGCTGCTTTTTTTTCCCTTTTTTTTAACAGTGTAGTTTCAAGCTAGAGCTGCAGAAGAGAGTGCAAATGGATGCATTGAATAAAACTACGCCAACAAACATGAACTCTAACTGAAACCGATGTGGTGGAAAGCCTGATGACAGAAAGCACAGGAGAAAATTAATATTGACACATTTGAACAAATAATACAGTATTACTGCGATGGACTGGCGACCTGTCCAGGGTGTACCCCTACCTCTCGCCTGGGATGGGCTGGGATAGGCTCCAGCAGACCCCCGTGACCCAGAAATGGAACAACGGGTCAAGAAAATGGATGGATGGAATACAGTATTACAAATGTAAAAAAATAATAATAATAATTTTGCCTCTGTTCAATAGACAGCACAACCCTCTGCGTTTAAAATTTTGAAAATGTGGTTTCTTTGTCACTAATGCAGTTTGAATTTCTTTTCAGTGCAATGAAAATTTATTTTTAATAGTTTAACAAGTATTCCTTATTTATCCTAATTTTTGAAGAATTACTCGTCATGTTTTGTACCTTCAAACAAAAACAGGTAATGCAAAAAAAAAAGAAAAATACAAAAAATAGAAAAGTAGAACACATGAATAAAGACAAATCTGTGGCTCTACGAATGTGGGATGAACAGAAAATTTCATCTTATGAAATAAAGGTTGATCTTTTCAGTCACAGAAAAATCAAGCAAATTTTCCAGTTTTTCAGTGTATTATTCTAAATGACAGTATCTGGGCGTGTTTCCATCAGCAGGAGTTCCAAGTACATTTTTTGTGGCAGGTCTGTTTACGAGTGCCGCCATTATCAGGAACAGCCCTATAGGAGTGGCCTCCCGGAAGCTTTACAGAACAAAACTGTCCCTTTAATAGCAGAGGAAATGACAAAAGGACTGCTGAGTTGGTTCAGATTTTGTTGGCATATTACACCAATGGAGATGTCTGGCATGATTTTTTTTTCTTTTAATCTAAATCACTACGACTGTGGGGTATGTTAAAACAAACAGACAAAAACAAAAGTATCATCCATTGTTTATGTGTTTTTTCTTTTTATTTCATCTCCTTGTATGCTGCTGGCAGTTTGTGGACAGCAAAAAAAAAAAAAAATTAGCGCCACCATGTGGTTGGCTGTGCTATTTTTCAGTCAATGGTTCCTGGGTTTCATTACAACGTAATGGAGACATGCCAGCCGAAGGGGCCGAGAAGATGGTCAGCCTTGTTAAATTTTCCTGTCTGGCAGATCTACCCTGAACTCCTACTAGTAGAAGTCCACCTTCTGTGGACTTCTTGGGCATTCTGTGAACCAAAGTTCAGTCTCAGAGTTATTTTTTAAAGAAATAGTTGCTGTGCTGGAGACCATATATGTCTATTTGGATTGACTACCGACTCAAAATGTCTGACATAACACAACACTATCACTTAGTTTTTACATTGGCCCGGCAGTGGCAGACTTAAGTGTTGAATGCCTGAAAGGTGATAAAATGAGCAAACCTTGGAAAGTCTGTAATAACACTGCCTACAGGGAATCAATATTTCATCCTCTCCTGAGCCTATAGCATAAGCAACAATATAAGAACTAATCACCTGTAATAAATTCAGGTTTGTATTTTGCCTTTTTCATTTTTCAAAGTGACACAAAGAAAACAAGATTAGCTTTGATGATAAATCACACGTTTTCCAACGCCTAAAAAAATCTCATAGATGGTTAAGAGGTGTAGTTGAGGTGGTGTAAAAGAAGAAAGAATGCCAGAATAATTTGGAAATTCTGATCTCTGTTGACATTCTTGTTCAGCCATGACAGCCATGTGCTTCACATGCCGTCCATTCCAGCTTTCTTGCTTTTTCCTAGCTTTTCATTACAGTATGTCATCTCTATCTGCCCTCAGGCAGCACAACAGCTGTCTCTGTCAGAAACTGATTTATGAATTGATTGTCCTGTCACTGATGAATATATGAAATCCAGGCCACTTACTATGGGAGCATTGTTTTTGAGTGTAGTTTAATTATTCTGGGCAACTTCAAAAAGTTATCACTTATAGGCACCTTTGTGCAACTATATTTCATTAAAACTTTTAAGGTTAAAAAAGACTTGCGATCTGCAAAGGATGGATGGAAAGCTTATGGCTACTGGTAAAAAAACAAAAAAAACAAACAAAAAAAAACTTCCATAATGGTGAAATGATGCAAACACAATCAATGATACTTTTGCTAACATCCAGTTTCAAATAATAATTTAATGATATGTAAATAATAATAAATAATTTTGGCAAAAATAACAACAATACAAGACACACTTCTGTACTGTAAATTGTATTAAATTTCTTTTAAATGTGCAGGAATCATTGTTTGCAGTGGTAGATTTTAGATTTAGATTTTAGATGTCTTATCCTTTCATGTTTCACGTCAGTAATTTTAGTCCTCTGTCAGAATCGGGAATTCAGCTGTTGACAAAATTTGTTAAATCAGACTTTTGAAGAGGACTGGTGAAGGACACATAAAATGGCATATACCTGAACCTAAAGAAACCTAAAGTCTGCTGCAAGATTAAAATCCATATATAGCTCTCATAGATAAGGTTTTATCAGATCATGGTAGTAACCATTAATATATATGCACACAACTGTAAAAAAAAAAAAAAAAAAAAAAAAAAAAACAGATTTAAGACTTAGGGCAGGACTAATTTCTGGCCAGTTATAAACAATTATTCCATTTAAACCATCTGTTTGTGTTGAATGTGTCCTTTAGGTGCATGTTTTCATTAAATGTGTGCGTTCCATATGATATATAGTCTGCTCCTGAGGTCACCTCTTTTATATATGGCTTAAAGGTATCAAATATCATATTTTGACTGAAAATGTTTTCAAAACCCTAGAGAGGGGCTCAAGGCAGGTTTGTGAATGATCACCGCGGAGCATAAGTTGTCCAGCTATGCAGATGATATCTTGATCTACCCAGGGCACCCAACAGACTCTCAGACTAAACTGATGCAATCGTTTGAACAATATGGCCATTGATCAAGTAAAAAATTAACATGAGTGAAACCCAACTGTTCTCACATAATTACAACAAATGAGAAAAACATAAAAGCTATTGAAAAATTGGGCATTAAGATCTTTCAAAAAATCTGCCTATACAGAAAAATAAGGAGGACGCAGAAAGATGGAACATAATTCCTTCCTTAGTCTTAGCTCAACAATCAACTCCATTAGAATGAATATATTACCTAGACAAGTATATCCATGTCAGGCTCTAGTAATTAAACAAAACCAAGTTAACCAATGGGACATGTTATAAAGGCAACTTCCATCTCTCTCTCACACACACACACACACACACAGAGAGAGAGAGAGAGAGAGATTTTTGCTCCTAGAAAGCAGTGCCCTCAGCAGTTTCCCACATCTGTGAAAGTAGCCCTTCTTAGATCAGTGTATTCTATCTCAGTGGAGGAAATTATCCAACATAAGTGAAGCTCTGACAAAGTTTGAGCACTCCTGACGCAAATGTGCATAATAAGAAACAATCCTACACATAACTGCTTTGCATACAGTACATAGAGCCTTATGTCGAAGGCAAGGTACAGAATCATTAATCATCATAGCATTTCCCTGATACGGAGTTGACGTCTCATGATTATTTCAAAGACCAACTGCAGTCGCAGAGCAATGAAATGGATGGGCCTGCATACGATTTAAAACTTTTACTGTATCAATGCTTTGTCAGGGAGGACTGACAAAGACTTGTTTTAAGTGAAAATCCCACCTTAAGTGCTTTATGGTCAAAAAACTAAACTAAACTAAACAACTAACTAACTAAATAAATAAATAAATAAAACATCTACAGCCTGAGGTTTCCTGCTATGTTTCCATCTATCAAATCTAACAGATTCAGATGGCAGGACCTCGGTTTATCTTCTTTTTCAAATTCTCACTTGTTTTTCTAATGTGATTAGAAAAAGAAAAACAAGTGATTTCCCATCTATTCTGTGCTTGTCTGGAAATATTGCTGTACAATCTCATGAACACACCCAATGATGATAACTCAGCATTCACATTTTCTCATGTTTGAACTTCAAAACATCCATTAATTCTTACTAAAACTTTGTTTAAAATTCTATATATGTAGAAGTTTATGGATTATGGACTTTTAAGTGTAAAATTGCATGCTATCTTTTTGTATACTTTTTGATACATCAACATAATCAACTGCAACAATGTAAAAAGCTTGGCTTAAAGATGACATTGCACATTCTCTTTATTTCTAAATTCAAAGTAAACTGAAATGTTATTAAATCCTTGTCAAACAGATGGGAGCAACATGGCCTTACTTGACTTTTGCATTTGTGTGAGATGCATGTAAAATAATTGTGCACAGACATATGACTCTTTTCTGTGTTTGCCACTGTCATTTGAATAAAGTTTAATTCAGATTTTCAGTCCAACTCTGTTTTTTTTTTTGTGTGTGTGTGTGTGTTGGCTTTTAATCTTCTTTTCTCCAAATGCGAGCTCCCTGTTTTTACCATTAGTTGTCAATTTTACCTTGGCTAATTATTTTGTTAGTTTGTAGGGCTGAAATTCAGAGGAAAAACTGAAAAAGGAGGGTTATATATGAAGACTGAGAATACTTTCACTCACATCCAGATTTCTGCATGTCACTCATGCTCTTCTTGTATCACTAAAGCAGAAAAATGAAATGAAGTAGCAAAGGTCCATTTTGTTGCTTTTCAGATTCCTCATCATTCAACTCATTTCCCTGGTTTTCCTCTGACAGATCACTTACAGTTTTTCTTCGAAAACATAACAGAGATGAATTAACATTCATAGTGGCCCACTTTCTCTTCATCCTCTTTCTCCCTGTCTCTGCCAGTTGCTGGTTTAGAGTGAACCACCAAACTTCTACTTTGAAGTTTAAGACGGGCTGCTCATTAACAGAGGACTCAGATTTACAACTACAAGGAGCCCTAAAGGTTACAGACTGAGTGACTACTTCAGTCATGTAAAATGAAACTAGTCCAAAGCCAAAAGAAAAAAATGAAAGAAAAAAGAGAACATTGTAGTGTTATCCAGATCTGTGAAAACTAAACTGAGAGGATCCTGATATCAAACAAGACTATGGACCACAACAGCACCACCACATTATGAACTATTGAGTTTACAGTGGTATCACATTTATAACAGTTGGTTTTTCATGTGTGGTTTTAATGTCAGCACTGATATTGGACATCTGTGCAGTCCACATAAGTATTGTTAAAAGAACATTTATTTTCAGCCTGGAAGTCTTCTGCCTATTTTGGCTAATGATAAAGTCCACCCTAAGTACTCTCGAGCAGAATCAGAATCAGAATCACTTTATTGCCATTGCCAGTAAACAGGTTTACAGACTAGGAAATTGCTCTGATGTGATGGTGCAGATAAAACATGGAATAATATGAAGTGAAAATAGAATAAAAATAAATACATGTGAATAAACAAAATAAATCAAATAAAATACTCAGTTTATTAGAAAAAAACTACAATATATACATATGTAAACAATAGCAGGAGAATAGTTTGACTGTTTTATGAGTCATTTAACTAACTATACTGAAGAAGAAGCTTTCTTGTGGTGGGAAGTTCTGGTTCAGATGGACCGTAGTCTCCTGCCTGAGGGGAGGGGGTTCAACAGGCAGTTTTAGGCCTAAAATCCTAAAATTCAAGCATATATTATTATCCTACCATTAAGTTTAAGTTTTTAGTTTAATTAAAGTGTTTTTGTGAACCTTTATACACTTCTGTGGCAGTATTATAAAATTCCATATTTATAACAAACTAGCAAACTGGAAGGTCTAAATTGGTCTTTATTGGATCAATTATTTATTGACATTTATATAACAGGTACATGGTGAATACAGCAAAGCTTTGGCTTTTATTTGATCTGTAATTTGTTACTGCTACACAAGGGTGCCTTTTTTCATTTTCTTTTGTTTTCATTTTTTTTCCCATTACTTTTGTATGGCACTTGCCAGAGCTGCATTTAAAAAAAAAAAAAAATCAACATACTGATATCAATGACCATGCATTGGTGATATCTCCTCTTTTTGTAGTAAAGTCTGTACTTTGAGATGGAGCTCCAAAAAAAAAAAAACAAGAAAAGAAAAGAAAAAAACCTCAAAAGTTAGAACTGAAACTGTCTGTCCCTCTGCTCACTTTGAATATGACATCAGTTTGTCACCTGAAAGTAATGTAGTTGAAGTATATACACACAATGACTCAACAACATACCACTATTGCATCAATTTCTCATCGGGGATAAATAAAGTATTTTGATTTAAATTAAATTAAACTTAAACTGTTTCTTTGCAAAGAATGAACAGTTCAACTTTCTTCTTGCATCATTCATATGTGTTTAAAATGTGCATTCCCAAAGTGCAAAAACTTTGGAGTGCATGCAGTCTTGTTACAATAAGACAGGCATGAGATGAATATCAAAAAAAGAAGGGATTTATTTTTACCTAAACAACCTCTGTGCTCAACATCATTATTCCATGCTGTGCTATTCCCAGACTGCCTGCTCAGTGAAGGGTATTGCTCCTGAAATAGCACCACAGCATCATTTTCTGGACACGCAAAAACACAACAATGTTCAGGCTGTCCCTGTAAGTGTTGTGATAGATTTGTGCAAATTTTACATTGAGTCTGACAGGAAACCAGACGACACAGGGGCTAATAATAACATTTCCTACAGATGTCTAATTTGGGTTTCTCTTTCTGTCACAATTGCTGTTATCTCCTTGTCTTGCTGCTTTCCTCACATGAGTGATCTCTAAGCTTGTGATTACAAATTGCTCTCAATGCGTGATCAGGCAGAGGTCATGTTGTATGAATATTAAAAGATGACAGCCTCATTTACGATGCTTTCTGACAGGTACCTGTTCATAAGAGAAGCTTCACTTTAAAACCGCCTTTTTTTGATTGGGCTGTGGCTGCAAAAAAAAAATTCTTTAGGGGATTTAAGGGTGTTGGCTTTGTCAGTTGTGGAGACCAGTGATTTATTTGAATGAATATTAATGAATTCTGAGAGCAGCTGTATGGATGGAAATAGAAACATCGATGGTTATCTGTCATTTTCCTCATAGGCGACCTTTCGCAGGCTGCACTTAACCTACATATGTTACCATATACTAAAATGTTCAACCTTACACACCACCCTGAACATTATGGGTCATGTATAAAAATAAATAAATAAATACACAAAAAAGATGGATGGACTCATCACTCTTAATAGCAGGTGTTTGTAGACTTCTTTGGTGTACACCACAAACAGGCTGGCACCAACGTGAGTAACTATTGGAAATTACATATTTTTCCAATGATAATTAATATCCATTCAGTCTCAGTGCTTCCATCTCCCTTTGAACTGTACTGGTGGCACATGAAAGTAACGCTGATGAAATTCCAGCAAAATACAAGGTTTTTGTGGTTGATAGCAAAGGAATGAGGAGACCAAGTGTGTTTCCTATGAAAACAAATGAAACATTGATAAATAACAGCATTAATGTGAGGAGGGTGGTGGTGAGTTTTTTCCCCTTAACTTATGCTAAATAAAATTAAAAATATTCAAACACAATTCATGAAAAAAAAAAATTTCAGTGTGTGTAAATATTTGCTGTGACCCAAAATATTATAGAGCTAATGTTTCTTAAACAATGCACATTTTGCTTTTAGCTGCTTCTCAATTTGTAATGTTCACATTTGTAATTGATGTTTTCTGACTGATAGAAAAATACTGGTGTGTTACCAGGTACATGTGTAACATGTTCACTACAAGCCCACAAGAACACCCCAGAGCTGTCCACGGATATATTTTAACATTATAACCAAACTGCCACTCTGCTATGAGAAACCTGTCTGACAGCATTTCCCTGTTAAAACTGTTCTCATTTCAGAGATCGTATTAATGCATCAGAGGCAGTAACTGGAATAAAAATGAGTAGCATATGGATGTGGACAAATTTGTTGGTACTCTTCCAATAAAAGAATAATGTCTAATGTGAAGTGAGTTCGTCTACGCTGGCGTAAGAAACAAGAAAACATACAGTCTCGCCTCGTCAATTCTATGGCGTCAATTCAACCCAAATGTATTGTGAATCAAAACCCAAAAATCCGTGAATCAAAACACAGAATTTATAACCCAGAAATCAAAATCTGTAACCAACAGTGCAATCGTTTTTCTCAGTTACTATCAATTCCAAAACGTTTTCCATTTCAGAACTGTCTTTCTCACAAAAAGACATTTATTTTTGTTGTTAAAGTCTGAAGAGTCAAATCAGTGCTGTGTCAATCTACTGCAGGCAGGTGGGACAAAGTCAAGACCAATAGTTTTAACGTTGAATTAGCTCCCTAGTAATTGGATTTACTCTAACATCAAAAATGTTTAGCAAAACAAAAGTCATGAGTTATTTACCGATCAAAAAAAAGTTCCCCATTAAACTTCATGTTGTTGCTGTCCATGGACTGTCTTCGACGGGGAAAGCACTGACGATACTTACTCTGTTTCTTTTCCTGTTTGTGTCTGCTTTTTTTTTTTCATGTCACAAATTTCACATTTTTTTCAATACTTTTCCCTATACAAGGTGGTGGTTGAAGTAATCTTCCAGCAAGCTTCAACCATCCATGCAGTCTCTGTTTAACTATCCTAAACTGATGACTTGGGGGTGGTACTTTCATGACTGACAAGGTCAAATACCAGTGATCTCTATTACTGGATTGGTTTTAGTAATAGAGATTACTGGTCAAATACAACCACAAAATGTGACTTCTTCATGTCATCATGTTGTACTGAGGCCACTATTTTGCTTGCTACTGCCACACATGGCAGAATATGGTATTACAAGACTTGACAGCCTAAAGCATGTTATCACGCTAACTCGGTAGATGTCTTAGTAGTTTAGTAGATTTTTTTAGTAGATATCTCAAATGCATAGTCATCATTTTTGTGACATGACTGCACTAATTTTTTCACATTCCCTTGGTGTTTCTAGGTTGTTTTGGGACATTTTAACTTACAATCTTACACATTACTCCTTTAAAGAAAGAAAAACTCAGTGGTCACTGAAGTGACTTGAAACAGACAAAAGAAATAACAGATTTTAATTTATTTAAAAATTATGAATGAAAATCAGATATTTCATCTAAACTTTTATTCAACAGAAGGATTTTAAAAGAGAGAGAGAGAAAAGGAAACTGGCCTGCACAAATTAGTTGGTACCCTCAACTTAATATTTCATTGCACAAACTTTGAGGCAATCACTCTGATCAAGGAATTTCTGTAACTCAATGAGACCTCTGTGCCTGAAGCAAACTGCTCCAGTAGTATCAGGTTTAAAGGGCTTCTTCTCCAGACTGCATGTTTCCACAGATGTTCAACTGGATTTAGGTCAGGGTTTATTGAAGATAGTCCAGTGATTTGTTCTAAGTCATTCTTGGATGTTTTTAGTTTTGTGTTTTGGTCATTATCCTGTTGGAGGACCAGTGGCCTGCATCTGAGGTCAGGTTTTCTGACACTGGGCAGCACATTTCAATCCAGAATTCCTTGATAGTCCTGAGATTTCATTGTACTGCACAGCTTCAAGACATCCTGTACCACATGTATCTAAGCAGCTCCAGAGCATAATCAAGCTTCCTCTATGTTTCACATTAGGTACAGTGTTCCTTTCTTTGCATTTGTGAACATAAAGTTGATGTGACTTGTTAAATATTTCCAGTTATGTCTCATCTGTCCAAGGGAATTAACCTAGATGCTTTGGGGCTTGTCAATATGCACTTTTTTAACAAATTCCAGCCTTTTGTTTTTTTGGGTTTTTTTTAGCTCAAACAGTGATGGATGGTGCAATTTGACCCTGATTTATCTTGATCTTTAAGTTCTCCTTGAATCCTTTGGAAGTTATTCTGGGTTCTTTGGCTAACATTCATATTATCCGTTACTTCAATTTGTCATCAATTTTTGTCCAGTGATGTCAGTTATAGTCCTAAACTTCGAAATGAAATTAGTCCCAGGAATATCAGGCTGCTTGGAAATGTTCTTAAAACCTTACCTTTAACATAATTGTCTTGTCCATGTTCAGTGTGGTGAACACCATGATATCAACTAGCAGAGTGACGACTTTTTAGCTTTAAATAATAACACTGACTGCAAGATTAAAGACATGATGCTAATTACAGGACGCTCCTCAGCTTGTCACGATGGTCAATTCATTTTCAATCTTTTCTAGGGGTATGGAGAGAGGAAAGCTCTACCATCAGGACAACTGGAAACACCAAGCAACTTTGCAGCAGTCCTTTTCATAGATCTGAGAACAGAATTTAACACAATGCTTACCACTGCCCCTTACAACAACCACCTAATCTATCGCTTTCTCAGTAATCGACCACAAGTCTTGAGCATAGTGTCTGCCACATCTGACACTTCCATTACTAACACCAGATGCACTCAAGGTTGTTTTCTTAGTCCCTTTCTCTACAATAAACGTTGCCATGTTATTTCTTCTTTACAGTATAATTCTATTATCCTTACATGTATCGTATGTATTCCTTAAATTTTGTATCAGCATCGGTCCCAAAATCCTGATTTTATCAGCCCGTAGTTGTATGTGTGCATTTTACTAATGTGTGTTAGGCGCTGTGTCACACTGAAGGACTTGCCACTTTCAGTTGATTATGTGGGTTCATTCACACGTTGACAGGAATAGCTGGAATCCAGTGGTGCAACTTGTGAGAAATGGCTTGTAATAGACTATTAAAGCTCAACAACTCTTCATCTCTAGCAGTCTGCCTTTGGGATCGCCACTGCCACTAGAAGAAATACAAAACACAGACAGAGACAGCAGGAGAAAGCGCAAGGGTGAGATTGAGATTGATTGACCAGCAGAGAGAGGTAAACATGCCGAGAATCAGAGCTGGACAAAACGACTCCAGAGAAATGAGGTGAGTCAGGGAGAGTTTGAGGGATCACTTTTCCTGTAAGGGGGGGGAGAATGAAAGGCTGAACAAAACTGGGCTTATTTGCCACCAAAATGTCCCTGTTCAAGGCCAGAGGGATCTAGGGAAAACTTTGAAATTCTTTTGAAAATTTCAAAGTGCACAAAGCTTAATTATAAACTCTCAAACCCACCATTTCTTTTTCTTTTTTTTGGTGATAATTAAAACTGTTATATGTGGAACTTCTTTGTGTTTATTCGATCAAGAGAAATGGATTCTTGTAAATATTTTTCCAAGAAATGTACAAAGAATGCTAAAGAAAACTGTAATTCACTTTGAAGCTAAAGGGGAATTTTAATGAACATATTAAGGCAAATTTAAGTCAAAGAGAAAGCACATCACAGGCAACATGAAGCTTACTTGGTTGAGCAGGCACACCATATTCAGAGGTTATCGTCCTCGTGCAGGTCAGTTGAGGTTTGAATCACAGCATGCGATTCTCTTTCCTTTGTGTCTATCCGTTCAATAATCCTCATTTTGATTTGGGAATAGATATCCTTTCCTGACTGTGCTGTGCTTGTTTTGAGTATAATTCTATAATCCACAAGAGACGCAGAAAGGAAATGCAGAGTGATTCTTGTCTACTTGAGTTTAATTTGTGGTGTTTTGTTTCCATCTTGTCAGGGATTTTAGCATTTGGTAATCCTACATATAGCAACAGTGATAAAATCTTGTTCTAAATATTATTATCTTTCCAGTGGTCTCATTTCCCTACAAGACTTGCTACCATAAAGTGACAAGTAACTTTGTAAATATTTGAGCCACGCACCACAGTCTGGGATTTTATGACCACCTTTAAAACAAAACAGAACAACAAAAAAAGCATTTTTATTATTATTATTATTCACAAGACAAAAGTGTTGAAGACATCTGCCAATCTTCCCATGAATGGACTTCCCAGCAAATTTACCCCAAGTGCAGACTGTGGATTGCTCAGATAAATATGAAAAACCAAACAAGCGACATCTCAGAACCTACAGGCCTAACTGGGCTTGTGGGAAGTTAAAGACCCTGACAGCACGACAAGAAAACTGAACAAGAGTGGTTTCCTTGGAAGGGTTGCTAAAAAAGCAGAAACACTTAATACCTACTGTCAAACACTGCAAGGGAAAGGTGATAATTTGGGATTGTTTTGCAGTCAGCGGACATGGGCACCTTGCAGTCATTAAGTCCACAATGAACTCCTTCGCATACCAGAGTAGTCTAGAGGCAAAAGTGAGGCCATCTGTCTGATTGCTAAAGCTTGGACAAAACTGGGTCATGCAACAGAACAACGATCCAAAGCACATCAGCAAACCCTGGTCATAATGACTGAAAAATAAACAAAAGAAGATTTTGAAATGGCCTGGTCAAAGTCCAGACCACAACCTAACTGAAATGTCTTGGCGAGACGCTAAGAGAACTGCGCGTAAGTGAATTCCCAAAACCCTTCATGAATTGGAGCAATGTTGGAAAGAAGAATTGGTCAAAATATCGTCACAACAATATCAGAGACTTATAATGTTACTTTTATTGTTTGGTTTTATGTATGGTATCCTTGAGTGCTAGGCACATATAAATAAAATGTTTTTATTATTATTATTATTATTATTATTATTATTATTATTATTATTATTATTATTATTACATCAACTTTTTCTTGCTAAAGGGGGATCTACAACTTATTGAATCATGAGGGTAATTAGCAATGCCCACATACACTTTTATACAGTTTTATTATTCTTAAATAATTTTTTAGTTGCACTGTGAAAAAAGTTAGATGCTGTTGGATGTCTGTGGTTGTATTTGTCTAATACTATGATCAGATTATTTTATTATATTAAATGAAATAAAATAAAAGAAACAAACATTGGTTTAAAAGTGGGGATACTATCTTTTACAGATGACCTTGTCCACTGGAGGATAGTATACTTTGAACTCACAAAAAACTCATTCAGCTATTTATTTTGAGATAAAATAATTCAGGGCTTGAGCTCTGGTTGTTTTTTTGCGGACATTTGTGCTTGTGGCTCTTTCTGTCCATTAAAACTAAAACCGTTTTAGCATCGGCCAGTGTGAGCTGCTTCCTCTTGGCTGAGCGAGAGCCTGGCACTCTGTGTGTGATGGTGCCAGCTGCAAGTATGAGTCTTATAGGCTAACCCTCGGGGTAAATCTTCCAGTAGCAGTGGAGATCCCAGACACAGACTCCTGGAGATGAAGAGTTCTTGAGCTTTAATAGTCTATTATAAGGCTTTTCTCACAAACTGCACCACTGGATTAAAAAAAAGACCCACTTTTACCATAAACTTCTTACACTACCTTAAAGACAAACTGGCAAGCAAATGAATATACAATGACATCTCCAGAGAATACAAGGTTCATTGTTACAAAGGCTCAAGAGTATATTCTATCACAAAAATGTTTATACATTTGATTTATTTCTTTGTCTGTACAACAACAATCTGTTTTCTGTGATTACACAGTAGAAGCCAGTTATTTAAAATCACTCTGCCCCAGCAGTGCATGCTCTTATCAAATAACTGACTTAATCAAATAACTGACTTTTAAAATGACCAAAAAACTTAATCCACTCAGTAATTTTTAATATGTATTTGCTTTGTCTCTGGCCACGTTTAACAAGGTAAAATATGGGGGACAATCAGAAATCTTCCATAGGAGACCCATGTCTTACACATTTGTATTTACCTATGACATAACAGTTTCAAATGTTAACAGAGAAAAGGGAGGTGAGCTTGCAGGCAGCAGAGCTGCCTGAAGCAGCACGACTTATTGGACATCTGATGTTGTCACTGCTCTAAATGGAGGCGATCATTACATTTGGAGATTTTGGAATGAGGGCCATCACATCTGGCTTTGATGCCTTCTCTGTTAATTTCACATTTCATCGTCATGGCCCATTGTTCAAATATTTCAGAGCAAGATGACATGGTTTTAAGTCATGACATACAAACAACTTCCAAATTACAAACATAAATAAAACCAACAACACAGCACAATAGACCAGGAACATCCAATTTGTTATCATTTTAACTATTTCACTTACCATCTATTCAGTTCTTTAATGAGCTCCAACCACATTCTCCCAAAACTACAACATCCTATTTTAAAAATGTAAATAAACAAAGAGAAGAAAAATATTAGAAGTACATGTCACTACCACTAGCATAAATACAAACTCCAACCTCAAAAGTTGACACTACAGGAACATTCGCAAAATTAGTCTTCTCATGATGTTATAATGTTAACTAATTTCTCTTTGGGGATTGGTAAAGTATTTTTGAATTTGAATGTTGTTGCGTCTTCTTCTTTTATCTTGTCTGCTCCTGATTGAAGGTGTGAATACGTCCACATTATATCCACACAACGCACCTACACCAGTGACCGGCTGCAATATCACTCAAACCTCTCATACACTTGTCTCCATTTCAGATGATTAGTCACGCTCCAGCCATTTTATGTCTCCAGTTTTCTATGTCCTGTCGGTAATCAATTCCGTGTTTGAGTCATTCCTGATCTCCTTGTCCTTGTGTTGCCCTAGTAAACACTTCTGAAACTCAGTGACCTCTTGGCTGGTCTGTTCCTTTCACTGCTTCAGCTCTGCTCAGTTTCTCTATTTTGCCACTACTTCTCTTGGCCCAGTTTCTAGCCCAAACCTCAGCTCTGGTTGTCTTGTTAAACTTTAAAAATAAGATCAATATCAACTCAGTGTGTGACATCAAGGATCTCCTGTGGAAAAGTTCAGGTTGTTTCACTTCTGTTCTTTTTGTCATTAGCCATTAAAAATGCCAGTATATACAAAAAATTGTGTAGATTAATTTTCTTTAAAAAAAAAAAAGAACCTAAAATTCTGTCTAGATTTGAAACAAATTGTGTAAATCACCCCAGAGTGTAATTGTTTCAAATTATAAGGTATTTATACTTTTTTGGTCCCTGCTTTTTTTAAATCAATAAATGGCTAAACAAATAAAACTCTTTACAAACTGTCATGTATTAACAACGTTTGAATGTGAATCAGTTAGTTGAAGGGTGTGGTCACTTTATCAAGGCCTTTATAAGTTAACTCCTCAATATGCAAGAATGACTCGTCTTAAAAAGATCCAGTCAGTTTCGAGCTTCTGACATTTCATAACAAATGAGAACACTGTAGTCCCAAAAATACCAAATTAATTTTAGACATTTTTTAAAGATGTCTTTATTTGTCCCAGACACTTTGGCTAACACTATGTTTTACAATAACATATCGCCAAGAAATGGCATCTTGTATAAATGTGCTGGGATGCCAATAAAAACGTCACAAAAATGATTAATAAGCCTTCTATAATCAGTCACTCGTCTGACAAGTTGCAGCTGAGCGATGCACTGTGTGAGCAGAGCGCTAACTTCGAAGATACTCGAAGAAAGCTTGTAATTTAGCATCATTTGTCTTCCAGATCATGAACAGAGGTAAAGCCCAGATGTGTGCAAGAGAAGGGGAGCTTATAAACTAGTCCTGCCTCGATGCCACAGATGGACTGTTGAAAGTTGGGATGATCTATGTCTTTGAGATGTTTAAACATCTGGAAAGTGAATTCACACGCAGCTTATGGTGTCTTTTATGCCAGACTGCTGTACTGCATTTGGTATTTATTATGACTGTCACGTGAAATAACCTCAGCAGTGAGACTAGAGGACTGAGCCAAGGTGACAAAAACTCTACACTGAAACATGGGTGTTTTTGAGTTTCCTCTCAGCTCTCACCTATTCTGTCTAGATCTATTAGTGCTCCAGTCCATCAGTATTAATTCACCCATCCATTTTCTATAGCAGCTTATCTTTTTAATGTTCAAGAGGAGCTAGATTAGAACATCAACAAGGCTGTCAGTGGACGATGCAGTATACATGTACATGCTGAACAGGTTGCCGGTCCATCACAATGCTACACAGAGGTAAACAAGAAAAAAAAAAAAACATTAATTTAAAAATGACCTATCAACTTTACATAGATGCTTTTGGAATTTGAGAGGAAGCTGGTGCAAGTGGAAAAGCTTCAGACAGGCAGTGGGAAAACTTGCATACCCCCACACAAAGACCCCAGCTGGGATTCAAACTTAGAACTTTCTTGCTTATCTTAAGAAACGGCATACAAACTAAGTCCCTACTGTCACAACAAGTTAAATAGGTAAACAGACTTCATATACACCCCACTGGACTCTCGCACACTTCCAGACATGCAATGAATAACAAGATAACCACTGAGAAATGGGAAAGCTTGAGGCAGGTTGCCTGGACCTATCATTGTTGATGAAGAAAGTTCTTCTGTGTTTCTATAACAAACGTGAACAGAAAGGACAACGTCACAAACTACAGGCAATAAGTACAACAATTTCTTTAGATTAAATAGTGCTATGTGAATATATGGACTACAAGAAGACAGAGATGGTTCCTTGTTGATGTTCTAATCTTAAAAATAAAACTGGCACGCCAACTGGGAGCTTATTCCACACGAGAGCAACCTGATAAATGTTTATTTCTCACTCTCTTTACATATCATTCTACATGGCTGAATACACTGTGAAGTGCCCACAGGGATTAGTGTGTTTTTGTCACTGGTTGGACTGTTTAAAAATAAGAGCAGCGCAGCAAGTTGTTAGATGAAGTGCTGCAAGCAAGTCACAACTCACATCCTATTCCTTAGCATGATAAGAGTATGTACTGCAGCAAGCTTTTATGTAGAAGTAGAAATCCTTATAATGCAGAGCAGCAGAAAATCATAACTTAGTTCAAAATAAAAAATCGTGACCAATTTATGTATTAAAAGAACAAATAAAACTGCCTTTATTAAAACAGAAGAAATGCCACATTTTCCTGGAATTTCTATTAAATAAAAGGTTCTCAAATAAAGTTTACAACACACTGACAAGGAGTCTTTATTTTCTATTTTGCAATTACACTTGAAACTATATGCTGTAAGACTTTTTTTTTTTTTTTTTACTCTGCCATTACTAATACATTACACTTACTAAATGAAATGCCATAGTATTAACATCCAGTACCGATCTTCGGGACTCATATTGATAGTGCCAATAGTTGTGATCCCTCAATGGTTTCCCACAGGTGACCTTTGCTCAGTGTAGAAGGTTAACATTGTAGTTTGGGTAATGGTGTATGCCTAGCATACACTGAATGTTCTTGAACTGTCACAGATATAATGTGACCATCATGAAAGAGTCATAGCAGTATGTTTCGTCACAGCTCATAGGATTTTAAAGTGCAAGTGTGATTTATTTGCTTGTTTTGTTTACTGTCTACTCTACATTAATCGTAGCCTATGATTCAGGAGGTTTCATTATTGTAAAGTCTCCACAAATATCGTAACCAAGACTAATCAGATTCAAGTCGTACTATGTGAGATGTAATGATATTCCTACTGTGGTGCAGTGTGTGATACAAAAGCACAGCCCAGTTGTGATAATAATACAATAAACCAATGAAAAACTAGAAGATTCGGAAGACAGTTTCTAGAGTACAAACTGTGACAGATGTTAACATTGGACATGAGAAGCAGATTATGGTAACTTAAGCGTGTGTATGTGAGATGTAACTTTTCACCAGTTAAACGTGAAAGATGTGAAAGACAACAGGGTCTATGCAATCGCTTCAAAGAAAAGACAAAATATGTTTCCATAACAAGTCTCTCTTCAGCAGCATGTGCTCCTGTTCATTTTGTAGTATTTATACAGTGTACACCAACACAGCATCTCATCAAAGCTACCTACTCCTACCTACTACCTACTCCTTTTTTTTCAAAAACCTTTTCATCTAACAATTCTGCACCACAAAAAATCACTTTCATGTTCTAGTGCGAAAATAAACCCAACATGAGGTGGGAAAAAAAAACATTCAAACGTGCACACTCACTCCCACAGTTAATTCAGACATCAGTCAAACTAAAACTTCATGCTTTTGCTGGTGGGAGGAAGTCAAAGAAAACCCACGTAGTCAAGAAGACTATACAAACAAGCCCCCCAACCAGGATTTGAACCAGGAAGCTTCATTCTTTAAGCTTTATTCTGTTACCCATCGCTTATTATGAAACTAAAACTAAAGTAAAATGGAAAGTAACTATGAAGGCAAGCCTAAGTATTTAACCATTTACAGAAAAAAAAGAAAAAACTCAGTCTACAATCAAAAATATCCTTGTATTATGTTTAACACTGAGAACATATAAAAAGTTAGGCAGTGTCTTTACGGATACCTTAAGGTGTTTATGGCTACAATTTTCTACCATTGAGACGATAATTATGTACTGTTACGATTGGACAAAAGTTCAAAGTAATTACCTAAGGAACCATTTTAACACCTTTGCACTTCTTCCAAAAATTAAACATTTCAGTTAATAAATGAGACTCACATTTTTCATATGTAACTGAAGTATTTGCAGTGTTTTCAGTAGTGATTCATATTTTGTCCTGTTGCTCTGGCCATGTATCACATATGTTGTATTGATGAATCAGAATCAATTCAAAACACTCTTTTCATTGTCCAGAGTGTCAGGCAACTTAAAATAATGTAAATGCAGTAGATTAGTGTAATGTCTGGCTAAAACAGTGATTTTGATGAGCTCATTATGAGTATTTTACAGAGTTTCCATTATTCATTTCTTCTGATCTGTGGTTCATGTGGAATTGAAAAGATGTAAGTGAAGTCATGTGTGGTCATGTGACTCGAATATGCCAAAACCAATTGACTACAACAGTCATGAAAGTATCTTAAAGCAATTAAGTCGTGTATATAGGAGCATTTCAGCTTCTCTGTAATATATATTGATGGCAATGGGGGGAAAAAACATCTGTGGGGAAAAAGAAAGGTTTGTGCATGTAGACACTGCAGGATGAAGTTTTCCAGAATCCTCTCATGTAAAAGTAACAATCCATGTAATTATGTTCAATATGCTCATCATACAACAGAGAGAGGTGACAGCAACAATTACTGTCCCATCAGCATTCAGCACTAACCTGCTATCTTAGAAGGTAGATAAACTGATGCCAGGGTCTGTCAGCTCAAATAATGACAAGCAAAAATAAATAAATAAATAAAATGTCAGCCTGTGTCTCAAAGTCAGAGTGTGTGAGAGATGATGTTGTGCCTCTGGTCCTCCTGTACCCTCTACTTATTCCTTTGTTCAGGCATTTGTTTACAAAATAAAATGAAGGATATGATTGGGTGCATGAGGATCTCCCCATTTAAAAGTGTGTACCTGAACACACGAGTTACCTTATCATATGTCAAGAATTTATTTTATAAAGCACTGTAAGGATCATCAAAACCCTTCATCTGAATAATAGAAACAAAAAAAAAAACAAAAAACCAAAAGGTATGACATTTTTGAGTCTTCTCCATTGCCATTGTTTTTCCAAGTTTAATGAAGATGATGTTGCCAAATAAAACACTAGAATCTAGATGAACACTTTCAATTTTAAGTAGTACTTCATATCTGCATTTCTGCATTTTGAATTGTAAATGCACCAAAAGAGACTTTTGACTGTGGGGTGAGAGGTGTTATCGGGTTCTTGAGTTTGTTCTTTTTTCATGGTGAAAATATTAGAGAAACGCAGGATCATGGGAGACAGGACTAACAACGAAAATTCTCATACTGCAAGGTTACCCAAAAACCAGCTGGACAGCAATCTGGACTGAAAATAGAACACTGATGCTATTAATGAGAAAGGACAGAACAGACTTTACTTCTAAGGAAGTTTAGGTCCTTCAGGATTTGCAGCAAGATGTTGAATATCTTCTACAAATCTGTTGTGGAGAGTGGAATTACTTCTCCAATCATCTGTTAGGGGCACAACATCAGAGCCAGTGACTTAAACAAACAAAACAAACTGATCAAGAAGGCTGCCTCTGTTCTGAGGAGTGTTCTGGAGCCTCTGGAGTTGGTTGTGAGAAGGAGGATACTTCATAAAATCTACAAGTAATGAATACCCTCACTAGAGAAACAATAGGCACTTGCAGACTGGCATACTGTAACATTTATAGGCCACCCATTTTACTCCACTGGTCTACATGCTGGCCCAAGTGAGACAGAAAAAATCCTGCAAACAGATGCCCTTACATACACGAAACCAGCATTCCGGAAACAAAGAGTGACTTGACATTGTGTGTGTGAAACATGATGTAAGACATTACGTTCATTCCGCATATAACAAAGAAAAAAGAAAAAAATCATACACCATTGAGAAAGAAAAACACAACATGAATGAGGACCAAGACACACGGGAGGGACTATGTCTCTCAGCTGGCCTGGGAACGGCTTGGGATCCCCCCAGATGAGCTGGACAAAGGGGCTGGGGAGAAGGAAGTCTGGGTCTCCCTGCTTAGGCTACTGCCCCCATGACCCGAGCACGGATAAGCAGAAGAAGATGGATGAATGAGACTTTATCTGACCTCAGCTATGATCACTAACTGTATTGAAAATATCTTTGCAACAGCAGTTTACTAATCATCTAAACTACAGTAACAGTGAATCACAATAATAATTATACATTTTATTAATGTATTGGAGAAAAGAAGTGTATTACAGAAGGAAGTGGAACACATATATGGAGGAAGTGAATCAGGAGGTTGAGTGACATTTCTTAAGCGTGTAAGCATAAGAGTATCTTAAGAGTATTTGATTCGTGTTGATTAGAATGACTTAAACCAGCATAATAAGTTTTAGCTTTCAGTATACAATCCTGATTAAAAAAGAAATATGGTGACATTTCCTTGTGTACAGTGAGACCATCTGGAGAAAAATTCAAATTGGTGCCCTTTCATTTTAAGCAATCTGACAGTGGGAGTGAACCGAGGTAAGGATTGGCTAAAAGTGACAGATCTAGTCTTAAGAAGGGCCAAATTATTTAACAGATTGTGAATGATATCATTATAGTGGGAGACCAGTTCATCTAGGGGGAATGAAATTGCCCATACTGGGGAGGGAGTTCATACGAGCAGAAAGAGTGTCCATATTAATGCTTTCAATATTTGGGTTGACATTAAAAGAGCTCAACATAAGGTCAGAAAATGGAATAATATCTGCCTTACAATCATCAGGAGCAATGCTAGAACAACAGATTAAATCCAAAGTATGCCCTTTAGAATGTGTTGGAAAATTAATATACTGCCACAGTCTAAAACTGTCTAGACAAGATGTAAAATCTCTTGTCAGGTTGTTGCTAGTATTGTACATATAAATGGTAAAACCCTCATGATTATTATATTAGTATAGACAGATGGGTTAGGAATGTAGCAGTCAATTAAAAACTTTTTTTTTTTTTTTTTCAGTTTGGAGGACCATGGAGTATGGCAATGATTGTAGGAGTAGGTCCAGGCAGCTATAAAAATCAGGAGTAAAAACTGTTGAGATGCTCCACATCTTGAGATAAAACATTGCAACACCTCCTCCCCAGCCAGAGCTACACAGATGACAATTACAAACAAACCCTGGAGGAGCAGACTAAAAGAAGTTAAGTCATTTGGCTGCCACCATGTTTCATTTAAACATAAAAAGTCAAACTTACACTCAATGAGGGGATCTTGGACAAGATGGCCCTTGGCATTAAGTGAATGGAAGCGGAGTGCAATATGAGAAATATATGTAGGGGAATGATTAAACCTTTGACAGCAGTATGAATATCAACCTTCACATACTGTATATAGTTAAAGCCTATACAGAACACACACACACACATACATATATATATACATACATACATATATATATAGATATATATAGTGTGTGTGTGTGTATAGATATATATTTGTATGTATGTATGTATGTATAATGATGATCAGAGTGTGAGCGGTCTGAACAAAAAGCAGCAGGATTCATTAGAAAACCTTCATTGTAAGCACAGACTGTAAAATTATTAGACAGACTATATGTGATGTCATCTGTTTTCTGAAGAGGGGTTTTGAAGCCTTTTTTCTTGTACTGCAAGGCATCATGACACAAATGGGCGGAACGAACATCCCCATATAGCTGAGTAGAACATGTCCACCTTACGTCACTGAAAGTTAAGGTTGTTTTATGGTCTACAAGAACAGAGGATTTTTTTCATTTTCTGGTGGTGCCAAGAACAAGAACGAAGTTCATTCTGCCCACGATATTTCATATCTCACAGAAAATTTAAGAGTAGAACTCCCATAGACCTCACATGTCCTTCCCACTGCAGCATTCATACTGCGACAAAAACAACAATACAGCGACAACATGGTGACAATGACAGAGATGATGTTTGTGAGTTAATGAAGGAGGTGGAGGAGAACAACATGTTTGAAGCAGAGAGGGAACAAGATTTTTGTTACTATTCACAATTGCCAAGGAGATGGGGATAAAAGCTTCAGTGTCAGTGGAAAAGCTTGTGCCCAACTGTGTGCATGGCAGCACATGCTCCACATGCACTCCATTAAGTTACAGCATGTGGAGGCATGTTTTCTATATGTGATTACGGTTACCCACCACTGATTATGTGTGGAAAAGGGTAAAATAAAATCATATCATTAAAAGGATTATAAAATAGTCTGATATTTAAATCTGCAATTATAAAGGTTACAATAACTATTACTGACAATGAATAGTTAGAAATTGTGATCAATTGTCAGACCTGATACACATTTGTCACAGAGAAACCAGATGTTCAGAAAAATAAAAACATCCATGGATATGAATGCTTATATGCATACAAATATGTTTGTTGTGTTACAGCAGATAAAATCTTATGATATGTGATCAAAGTTTTTCAATTTGAGAAATAAAATGCCTGCAAAGCCAGTACTACAGGTACTGTAGTGCTGCCTTATGGAAGACTAGCTCCATAATCTTCTGTTCTCAACAAAGTGTTATGATTCCCCTCAGAACACTGAACATTTTCCATCCATCTTTTGGTATTTGATACATTTAACTGTCTTTTCATCTCTGCTTTGTAGCCTGCCTCTGCTAAACAAACTGATGAGTACTGCTCTCTATTCCCTAGTTACGTGCACACCTCTCTGACGGAGGAAGAAATGTCTATTCAGTTTTTATTTGGCTGCAGCAATATGAATCCCTGGGAAGCTGCTTTCATTTCTTACAACGTCTTTCTTTTCAGTGTTGCATAACGTAACTTTTCCTCAATGTGTAGTTAATTGTTCAGTACACTTCAGGCGATATTATTTTTCTACTTAATAATTCCTTTTTACATTTTCCTTACTTCAACAAGTTTGGACATCCATATAAATGGGTCTTGACTTTGATGTGAGATCATTTCTAATTAAATATAAGTCCACTTTAGACAAGACATGTGTGGTCTATAAAGTAATAAGGAAGTATGATATAATATGTCAAAGTAATTGCTGCTTTGCATTTATTTGTGAAAAATTTAAAACACCCTTGCTTTCTATGAAGAATGTAAAAAAAAAGACTAGGATGTCTAGACTAATGTTTTTTGGACACTTGAGTCTAAAAGTGAATTATTTGGACACCTGAGCAGAGACATGTTTGTTGTAAACCAAATACATTATTCCAGGAAAAGAGCCTATGAAGCATGGAGGAGGAAGTTTCATGGTTTGGGTCATGTTTTGATGGAACAGGACATTGGCAGCTCAGCATCTTAGAATCCACCATGAATTCTACCACGTATCAGAGGGTGCCTGAGGAACATATGAAACCATCTGTAAAAACATATTGAAACAGAAGCGGAATTTGGTCCTACAGCATGACAGTGGCCCAAAACAAATAAGTAAATCCACCAAGGACTGGCTGAAAACTAAGAAATGGAGTGTCCTGGAATGGCTGAGTCAAAGTCCAGATCCCAGTCCTATTTAGAAGTTGCGGGGTAACTTAAAACAGGCGGTACATGCTAGAGACTCCTTAAACATCTCACAGATGAAAAAACTGTGCTGGTGGATGGGCCAAACTTTTCTCAGGCCAATGTCAGAGACTGCTAGATGGCTACAAAAAAACTCCTCACTGAAGTTAATTCAGCCAAATGATGTAAGGTTACCTATTAGGGAGTAGGGTGTCCAAACTTTTTCCTCAGTTACAATAGGAATTGATGTCTTTTGTTTAATAAGTAAAACAAGGTTACTTTTTTAAAACATGTAATTAAAACACACTAGACATTGATATGTGATAATAACTGAATATGGTGTGCCCTGATTTTTTCCCATGCCTGCATGAAGTAAGTCTAATATTCCAACAGTGTTGGAGGTAATGCATGTGGGGAAAAAAAGTTTTTTAGTTTTGTTTGCTTTTTTTTTTTTTGCTTGTTTTTGCCTTTCTAACCTATATGCATGTCTCTTAGAGGAAAGACAAACATTTGTTTCAAAACATGACTTTCTAGGAAATCAGATGCCCCTATCAATTCATTCTTTAAACCAAACCATAGTGGAAGAAAGGTGTGAGGCAATGGTTGTAATCAGAAAGTAAACCTAGGCCTCTTGATTTGTATTTCTTGGGCTGGTGCCACTACACCACTATCCTCTCTTGTTCCTGAAAGTGGACTTTTTGGGTCTTATACAACATCAATATAGTGTGGGATCGCCTTTTTTTTTGTCCACCACGACAAAGCAGTTAATTGACTCTCCACTAACCCAGTTTACCAGTAAGTCAGAACATCCATTTGATGGACATTTGTTGCTTGATGTATAATTGGGAAAAAGGAAAATTGAATACTGATATGTGATTTTTTTTTTCTTCCACAGGAAACTGAAGTGTGGTGCAGTTCGTTATCACATTGTCTTTCTCACTCTTTCTTCTGCTCTCTTTCTGCTTATGCCCAAATTTTCTGCATTTCTGTCTCTTTTGTCCTTCTCCTTGAAAATCCTTGTGCAACACAACATTGGTTCTAGTTTTTTATCTTTACCACTATCCTCAAAAATGATTTTAATGGTTATACTGTTTGTATTATCTGTGAGACTTTATCGCTCACTCTCTCTCCCTCTGCTTCTATGTTTCCTTTATCCCCCCACTCCCACCCCCAGCACCCTACAATCCCACCAGCAGCTTTCTTGACACAATGAGAAGATAATGAGGCATGCTGTGCCAGGGCTGGACACTGTGTCACCATCTTCTTTCTGCCTTCTCGGTGGGATTATGTTAATTGCTATACTGCATTTATATCTCACACAAACATAGGACACATGCAGAAATACAAGCACGGTCTAAACACTGTAGCTCTTAAAAATACCACCCCTTCCCCATATTGACGGGACAAAAACACATCTGCAGTGAATGACATTCCTACAAGGAAACTATTGATTGAGCTCTATAGAAGCAGCATAGAATGCATCTTTTCTGCGAAAGCAAAGTAGCTCAATACTTAGAGAGATGACCCAGCAGAAATGTGCATTTGTTAGCTGTCTGCAAATGCTTCTAATGCCAGTGGTGACTCTCTCTCTTGGGGTCACTAATGCAACCACTGGAGCTTGTCTATGCTTTCCATTTCACAGATGGCAAGTGTTTACCCAGCGTTTATAAACCCCTTTCACCTTCACTCACTTCCTCTCTCTGTCACCTTCTCACTCATTTCAATGTGGGGGACTGGTTTTTGTGGTGAGTGCTGCCCAGAAATACACACACAACACCAAGGTGAAGACTGACTTTTGTTTCTCTAGAACTTCCTTTTTCATGTTGATTTATTCAGATTCTTTCTATTACATTTTATTTGCAACACTAAGTGCCTATTCCTATCTTGCACACAAAACTCAAGAGAACTCGGAGGGAAATTACTTCCTCTAAGCCAACTGCACTGTGTACACAAACAGCCTCAAAGCAATGGAAACAGAAGGTTTTCCAAAGGATTTGTTATTTATTACTTCTTTGGCTATCCAAAGCAATTCAATAGTACTTTATTAAATCCTAAATGGAAATTATATGTTGCTATAACTGTAAGTATGTCAGTTTCTTTAAAGAGTCGTTGGAGATGGGTATTGCTGTGGGCAGGAAGGATCTCCTGTAACATATTTGAAGAATCCTCTGACTGAAGACACTGTCAATGAATCACTCTGTTGTGAAAGGATACTTAAAGTTGTCTATTGTGTTTTTTGTTTGTTTATTTTATGAAGCACACCTCTTTGTACAATCAGCTCTAGATGCTCCAGAGTAGTCCTCCGAACAGAGTCTCTCCAGGGCTTTCATTATGTTTGATGTGAGAGCAACAGGTCTATAGTTGTTAGGAGATGATGGAGGACGTTTTTTTGATACTGGAACATGGCAGAACATCTTTCACAGCACTAGAACCTTCTCCTGGGTCATACTGAGGTTAAAGAGGTGCTGTAGAATCCCATGTGGGTGGTCCACACAGGCCTTCAGGACTCTGGGGGTGATGCCATCTGGATGTTCAGCCTTGTTTTTGTTCAGTCTCTCCAGCTCCCTCTTTACATGACTTAGAAAGGCAGACAGGTTGGAGGGGTTGGCTGAAGCAGCACCAGGTCTTCACAACGGAAAAGCACTGAAACAGATGATACAGTTGAGGTGTGACAGGGAAGTTGTGCATCAGAAGAGGGTGGGAAGTTTGTTTGGGTAGGAGCAGGTGAAGAGGACACATTTCTTATGCTGTTCCACTGGAGCTTCCTTTTATGTGTTTTTTTTCTTTACACCTTCTTTTTCTCTCCGCTCTTGAATCTAAGTTGTTTTTGTACACTCGTCAATGAGACCCTGTTTTCTTTTTGAACAGTTTTTTCAGTTCACTGGTTGACTAAGGTTTTTTTTTTTTTTTCAGGGAAGTACCATACAGTTCTGCTTGGAAAAGGTACAGTACACATAGTTACACGCAGTTTAATCAAATATTGTCAAAGATATTTCAAGCGAGTTTGTGTAATTGGACTACCTTCTCAGTGCCAATTGGGCTTTTCCAGCTGACCTCTTGCGTCGCACACCAAAACAGCAGACAAATCCATGGTTTTAGGTGATGACAGAAAATTAGAACAGTAGCTGTGGGTCAAAAGGACAGATTTACAGCTTAGTAGATTTTGCATGTATTATACGCTTATTCCTTGTTTTCTTGTCTTTATTGCAGTTGTGGGGTACGTGCAGAGCGCATAGACCAGTTTCAGTCTAATTGAACATTTACATGCAGGAATTAGCTCAACTTCAACCTCATTATCAATCTAATTCCAGCCTCATTATCAGTCTATGTTAACACATCTGTTGTCTGTTTGAAAAACAGTGTGCATCCTACATCTTCCTTCCATGTTGCAACATAGACAAAATTCGTAAATAGTTCCAACAACACAGCTGTAAAAATACATCACTTAATAAGCAAAGTATAACTTGGTTGTATAGAAATAGTAATATATATATATATATATATGTGTGTGTGTGTATTTGAGAAGCATGCATTTCAGTTTTTAAGTGATGTTTCTATGTATTTTATTTAAATAATTTAGTTGACTAAATTGTCTTCAGGCCGCTCAAACAACAGGAAACAAATATTTACGTTAAAGAAGCTCACAACAGCTGACAATTACTATGCTCAATATTCTCAAGGGCAAGGAAATGTTCACAGAACCCAAGACTCAAATTGTTCCCTTCATTATTATAAATCTCATGCAATATTGCCTGTTTTCACAGCAGATGATACCTCACATCCTAGACACCTCTGAGCTACATCTACCAGAATTAATTACAACATAACAGATTTTGAAGATATCTTGCCTTGTCTGTGGCTGCACTGTTATCCTCTGTACATAAAAATCTGTTATGAATTTGTGTTTCAGTGAGTGGTGAAATAGCTGTGTGATATGAGGAAAGACAAGTGTTAGTTGTGTGATTGTCAATGCATGTGTGAAAGTTGGAAACCCTGTTTCTGGATTTATTTTCTGTATTTTGTGTTGACATGGAAGCAATGTCATTTACATCTGTGAGTACAAAACAAATTGTGCTCATGGCTGGTTATCTGAAGTATTTCAGTATTGATGCATTTTTTCAAGGTTAGAAATGTGTCTGTTTTTAATATATTGCTCTCTGAAACCCTGAATATAGATAGCTAGATGGATAGATAGACAGATAGATAGATAGATAGATAGATAGATAGATAGATAGATAGATAGATAGATAGATAGATAGAT
>JAOWBL010005273.1:0-10367 GCA_028564865.1 Zenarchopterus dispar
ATATATATATATATATATATATATATATATATATATATATATATATATATATATATATATATATATATATATAAGGAGGGAGGAAAATAAATAAATAAAATATACATAAATAAATAATAAAATATAATAATTAAGATAATAAAATAGAACAAAAAAATATATATATAAATACTAATTTACAATGTAGCAATATACAGAACTGAAGTGGGCAATTTAAACTAATAAACAGATTTTCAAGGAGGTAGGCAGTGTTGTTGTTGATTAGGACTGTTCGGAGGGTGTTGGGAGTTACGGCTGTGTGTGTGTGTCCATCTATGAGTGTTTGTAGTCCGGAGGAAGAAGTTGTTCCTCAGTCTGCTGGTGTGGGACTTCATTGACCTGAGATGCCTTCCAGAGGGTGACAGGTCAAACAGGTGATGGGTGTGGTCTGAGGGGTCTCCTGAGATGACCTTGGCTTCTCCGAGGATGCAGGATGTGAAGATGTGTTCCAGTTTGGGCAGCTGATGATATTTTGGGCAGTGTTTATGACCCTCTGCACCGCCTTCCTGTCCTCAGCTGTGGTAGCACCCACCTAGACAGTATGTGAGCATGCTCTCCACAGAGGAGTGGTAGAAGACCACCGGCAGCAGCTTCTGGCCCAGATTGGTCTTCTTGAGGATACACAGGTATGCATAACAGCTGCTGAGCTTTCTTTACCAGGCCCTTGATGTTATAGGTCTAGGAGTGGTCTGCAAAAATGTAGGTGCCCAAGAACCTGAAGGTGGGGACAGTTTCCACGCATTCTCCATTTATGAGGAGGGGCTTGTTGTGCTGTCTGTGTTTCCTGAAGTCCACTATGACTTCTTTGGTCTTTTGGATGTTGAGAGACAGGTTGTTTTCTGAGCACCAGAGGGACAGTTTCTCTACTTCGGCCCTGTACGCTGTCTCATCTTCATTACAAATGAATCCAACCATGGAGGTGTCATCTGCATATTTTATGATGCGGTTGGTTGGAGGGTGTACAGTAGGGGGGTCAAGATGCAGCCTTGAGGAGAACCAGTGCTGGGTGTGAGTGTGGAGGAGTGGTGAAGGCCATGTCTCACAGACTGTGGGTGGCTAGACAGAAAATTTTTGATCCAGGAGCAGGTGGTGAGGGGTACTTGTAACTACAACAGTGTTGGGCCACAGTCATGTGTTGAAACCAAGAAGGCCACCAGCAAAGCCTGACTGCATGGTTTCAGACAAAGGAACCAACGTGGCTCAAACCTTCAGCAGACTTTGCATTTTATGACACCTGGAGATAAGGAATTGGTGTCCTCATTGGACACAGACCCTGAAACCCAGCAGGGGTTCCTGCTGACGTGCAGCAGCTCCACCTGCCTATAAACAGCAGGAACCCCCTCTCCTCTGAACTTCTGCTTCTCCAACTCGTCTGTGACCTTCTCCATCCAAAGCAATGCCTCAGCGCCTCAGAGAAGGGCCTCCACCCATCAGCTGAAGAGCCTTCCACCCAGCTGTCTGTGAAACTCCCACTGGTGACCAAGAACCAGCGGTCGTATTCTTCTTCTAGCTGGGCCGGTCAAAGCGGTCTGTGGACGTTCCAGGACCCCGACAACCAGAGCAGAGGATCCGTGCGCAACCGGATGACTCAAATGGGTTCAGACGACCACTGAAGGAGGACAGGCCGGCTGCCAGCGACGCCATACCCTCTCCGTCCAAAGACCAGGAGCGAGAGGGAGAGGGGTAAAGGAGCTGCTCAGATCCGGATTATCGGTGGAACGGCAGATTCAGCGAGGGATTGGCTCGTGGCCAAGATCACTGGATTTTTCTTTCAACCCAGGAGGACGCCGACCAGCTCCATAGCAACCCAAGTAAGAGGCTTGTGTCTGCGTAGAGATGGTTTAGATCTTTAAGTTTGAATGTGCTTTTTGATTCTGTTCTCTTTTGATTGTTTTAATTTGCTAGCATCACTTAAGCGGGCCAGAAGTCCGCTGAAGTGTGTTGCGTTCAGGGTCTAAGTTTGTGTGGGACTTGTGGCTAGCCTCTAACAGGGCTGCTGTGTCCCAGTTTAAAGACCAGTGTGAGTGTGGTGAAGCCTGCTACACACTCGCGTTCCTGAGTGGGAAGCAGCGGTGCAGTCAAGACACAGGTGGTAAGAAATCACGCCAACTTTCATACTCTCCTCTGTCTACTGTCACACGTGCACGCTTATCTCGGCTATAGGGCCTCAGATTTGCTTTGTTCTTAGACACTCGGTGAACCATCGTCCGCCATCTTTAAACACGTGAGATTACGTGACTTCATCCGCCATTTTGAACCACAGAGGACTACGTCACTACGTGACTCCATCTGCCATCTTGAACCACGAGATTTCGTCAACGTGATTTGGTCCGCCATCTTGTATGTTTACATCATGAGCCATTGTGGCCATCTTGCCACACACACACACACTCATGTATATAGACTCATGTATATAGATTGACATTTCTGCTGCATGTTTAGTTAGTTGTTTGTTTATGTGTAGTTTAGGTATCAGAACTTTATTTCATGTGCTGTTGATTGCAACTGTTGACACTTGTGCTAATAAATTTTGGTTCATTTTAATGAGAGAAGTTGTTTGTGCTTATTTTACACATATTTGAAACATTTGCTGGTTGTGAAGGTCTGTGCTCGGCCTCCCTCCTTCAATGTTACTCTATAGCGCCACCCCCAGTAATAGGCTGACCCATAGGATAACTATTTTGAGACTGATAGTGCTGTTTAGTTATTAATTCCTGATATTCAGGTGGTGCCCCATTTTCATTTATTCATTTACGTTATGAAACACTCTCATCAGACAATTATTAATAACTTTTTAACAACTAAACTAGCACCCCCTTCTGTTGCACAACACCAGTTTGAGGTTGAGGGTCCTACACAGTATCTTAGCTGTTCCTAGAGACTACACTCTTCTGGACAGAGAATTCTAATGGTTCTCCAGGTATCTGCTGGAGCTACTTCTCCAGTGTGGGGCCCACAGTCCCCAGTGGTCCAGTGTCCATGGGCACTACTGTTGCCTTCAGTTTCCAGGCTTTATTTACAGCAGACTATATTGTTCAATATGTTGATTTGATGCCATAATCAAAAGTGACTACTGAGTTTAGCTGAAGCTGGATTAAAAAATGTTGATTTGATGACAATACCAAACATTTCTCTGGCCAATGCTGGGTTAGTAGAAATGGGCGGTTACTTCACTCAGCATGGTAGCATAATGGTCATGAATGAGGAAGTGATAATGGCTCCCATATAAATGTATGGCTTCATATAAATTCTCCTGGCATGGTACAAAAATAATAAATACATGTTTATTTCTGTTCTAAAGTTGCATATTTTAACATGGGAGTCAATGGAGATTGACTCACGTTTGCAGCTGCCCTCTAGTGCTCAGTTGAGGAATTGAAATAAATCTTAGTTCTGTAGAGCCTCAAACCACAAGTGTATTTTATTTTTTTATTATCCTGAAGAAAATTGATTAGTTCTCTGCTTTTGACCCATCTGTAGTTAGACTAGGAGCAGTGGGCTGCAGCACCCAGGGAGCAATTGGGGTTAAGGGCCTTGCTCAGGCCCCGCAGTGGCTCACCTCTATTAACTCAGGGTATTGAACCTGGGTCCTCAACACTCAAACCCACCTCTTTAACCACTAGGTCACCACTGCCCATAAAGATAGATGGTTGGCACTTGGTTATAACTTTAGTTTTACTCCTCTCTCTTCCTCTATTACTCTCACTTGTTTGTCAGAATGCATTCTGGGATACTTCACCATCTTAAGTCTACACATGCTCCACTGGATGTGTCTTGGGTAAAGTCAGTAGATAAGTACACATCCAGGGATTTGGACCAGAATTGATTGGATGCAGACCTGAAAACTGGAACAGTGCTTTAGCTACTGCTGATGTTGTTTTATATACAAGTACAGAGAAGTACGTAAGTAAAAAGAAGTACACATGTTGACACTTTACACCAGGGATAGGGAATCCTAGACCTTGTGAGCCAGTGTCCTGCAGGTTTTAGATGTCTCCCTGCTTCAGCACACCTGATTCTAATTAATGGTCATTAACAGGTCAGCATCAAGGTTTGAACAAGACTGTCAATGACACAGCCACTAGTATCATGGTGTCAAGAAGCAGGGAAACATAGGGATGGGATATGAAGCCTCATGAAGCTTCCACAGGGTTCATCTGATTGTGCCGGAAAAATGATTTGAAGATTCCAAGCTTTGAAACCACACAGAACAGCGACATCTGGTGGTGAACTGCAAGTAAATCATCTGCTTCAACCAGCCTCCTTATCGTTTTTATACTTCAAGATGTACATAATAAAAAGCGTAAAACAAAACAATTTGTGATAATTTATGTGAGAAGTGCTTGTGTTACATTCTGAATATTAAGTATAAAGTGAGAGGGGGGTGCGCTTGTGAAACAGGGCCAAGCTAAAATGTAGGGATGGGCCGTTTGACACTGAAGTTTCGGTGCTTGTTTCAAATCCATGAAGCACAGTGGTTCGAACCAGGGTTCAATTACTGAACCGTGGTTCACTCCAAACAATGCATTCGGCGCTTCAGACGTCATCAATCACGTGATCAGCACCGTTTGACACACGCTCCGAAACATTGTGCCGAACCACTGTGCTTCATGGATTTGAAACAAACGCAGAAGCTTCAGTGTCAAACGGCCCATCCCCAGGGAAACATCTAAAACCTGCAGACTACTACACCAGCTATTGAGGACTAGGATTCCCTACCCTTGCTTTACACAATAGACACTTTTTCCCAAGAAGCCACCATCCTACTTCCACACTGACAGCAACCTGGAAGCAACAAAAATTACAGTTTCTCTACTGACCACTAGGGGCTGCATGCAGACCAAGGTTCCCAGCAGAAGTGAGTCGAAGCTGTGGTAGTCTTTGTTTCAGATGTTGTCATGTTAGCAACATCTGAAAAAAATATGTGAGCTAATGAGCTAAGAGCTAGCTTGTGGTAACTAAGCTAGGGCAGGCATTTTGCAACAACTGTCAGACATGTTTGTTCCAGCCTTTTTGGCATTTTGGATTATCTGTGTGGGTCTGAGTCTGCTCCTCTGAACATAACATTACTCAGAGCCCCAAAAATAAGCTTCAAAACTACTCTTCAGAAAAACTGAGGGTAGCATCACAGAGGGGTTGTCCGGTTCTTTTTCTAGAGTTAGGATCTGTCTCCTGGACCACCAAGGTGTGCAAAAAGAGTTCAATTCATTACTGTGTGTGGAGTTTTAGTTTACATTTAAACATAAAACATCACATAGATAATATACACAAATATTCATTGATAGGTGAAGAGGAAGCCTGGCTTCCTGTTTTATTTTAGTCAGAGAATGGAGCTTTGGTCTGGTTGTCAAGTGGCAGTGGCTTCCTGATGTGGTGTCCTGTGGTAATGCCGAAGGGTTGTAACTCTAGCTCTTCCCTAACCTCCGGCCGAAGCAGGAACCCACCCTGAAAACTCAGGTCGAAGAGTTCGCAGGGTGCAAACGTCAATGGCTTTTCTGTCAACAGCTTCTTCAGGCGTGCTCGCCATCCTTCCAGCATGGTGGTTCGCATGGCAGGGGGACAGTGAGCTGGACTCCAGAAGATCTGAGGAGCCAGAACTTGAAATCCACAGAAGTGTAATGTCCCATTCTGGAAAAACAAACAGTCACTCAGTTTGTTAGGTTATTTTCATGCCATATTGCCTTTATCAGACTTGTCCATGTGAGCTCCTGCCTTTCACCTGAAGACTGTTGGGCTCAGCAGCAGATCCCTGGGACCATGAACAGGGATAAGTGGGTATAGATAATGGATGAATGGATGGTTTGATAGATGGGTGGTTGGATGGATAAATAGTTTGCCTTCATCAGAAGGTTTAATCAAGTCAGACCAGATGCATAATATATAACATTTATTGTTCACTCAATTATAAATTGAATTTAAAAAAGCATGGTTATGCCCTGCTGTGGATTTTTTTCTGGTTACCAAGAACAGTGAGGCATCCAAGTTAAGCAAACACATTTATTTCTCATGCAAGCAAATGGAGAGTTGTCAAACAGTGCACAGACTGGTAGATGAGGCTACCTGATGTGCAGGGGAAGGGGCGAGGAATTACAACTCTTTATAATGTCAAAGAATCTGCACAACAGTCAACAGCAGTACATAAGATTACCATCAGACAGAACGTCTGAAGACGTCACAAGTCTAGAGCCTTATCTACAGTAGATATGTTATGAGAAGAGAAGCTAGTTTCTGCCAGGATCAGAGAGGGTGGGGGGATGGAGGGTCGCCAGGGTAAGTATAGTTAGGAGAAACTCATTCATGTGAGTAGTGAAAAGTTGGGTTAGGGTTAGGGAAAAGTTACAAGTGGAGACAAGAGCAGAGGCGTCTAGGTTGTAACTGCACTCACAGTCTAATTTACAATCTTTACAGTGGCCTGATTTTCTTCCTCTGTTGCAACTTTGGGTAAAAGTGTCTGCTAAATGCAACATAATGCAATATCAATAGTATTAAATAATGACAGTGCTTATTTACAAAGTACTCTCTTTTGTTATTATTCACAGTCTCTTGATAGTGATAGAGTTTTTCATATTTCTTAGCAAGCTCCTAAAATGCATTACAGAAATTGAGATATAGATGTCACTGAATGTTTTGCTCTTAAATGATGAGAAGACTGAGGTCATGTTGTTTGAGCCCAAGTGAAGCCTTTAAAGTCCAGGCTGTTCTGGTTCCTGTGGGTGGAAGCCATTTCTCTCAAGGCATAACTTTGAGATTTTAATCCATGCTTTTATTATAACTGCTTTAGAAAATGGAAGTGTTGTATTTTGGGATGAGCCAGACCTGTGTTCATGACTGCAACTGGTTCAAAATGCTGCAGCTTGTCTTTTAACTGGCACCAAAAACCATGAGCACATCACCCCAGTTTTGGTGTTGTTGGCTACCATTTTCACTTTATTTCCTTTTAAATATCTTTGTGATCGTATCTGTCCAAACTGCAACAATCATACCCTCCGTCTTGCTCTCTCAGGTTGGCAGATAAGTCATTGTCCAAAAGACAGAGGAAGAGAGGTGATCGAGTGTCGTCAGTCGTCCTGAAACTTTGGACTGAACTGTCTCTGTGCATCAGACAGGCGTACTCACTTCCTGTTTTTAAATCCTCATTTATTCTATTTAGCTTTTAACTCCAAGACAATGGTTTTATCTGCAAATTTCATTTGTTGCCAGGTAACACTAAAGTGCTGTCCACCACTTTGATCAACTGCATTGATTTTAAAAGTGCTTTCTAAATAAAACTGAATCGAGGTGAGTTAGAAATGACATCTGTAGCATTTCCTGCTTCCACTTTCAGTTTTTCTACACTTGTATCTGGATAAATGAAAGAGCTCCAGTCAAAACTTTAAAGAAGGGATTACATAATTGTGCATATTCATACCGCTCATCGGGTACATCTGACAGTCATGAATGAAGACACAACAGAGATATTCTTCATTTTCTGGTCTGAGGTAAACCTGGAATGAATCTGATACAGAATTGCCTCAGATCATGCAGACATCAAGAATCTTTTCACCCACATAGAAGAAAATCTCTAAGATTAGAAGGGAAAAAAATGACACAAACACATCAGTTCTGGGATCAGCTACAAACCAGTCTGACTGAATCTGACAGTAAAACACCTATGATATCTGGAGGGTTAAGCTTTGCACAGTTTTCTCTTCACCCATCTACTTGAACAGTGTGTCTCTCACCTGGAGAGGCCACAGAGCAACGTTGATGTCTCCATTGATACCATCAGGTTGAAACATGGTGGAAGTGGCTCCAGTAGAGAAGGATAATATGGCTTTCTTATCCTAACAGGAGAAATAAAAATACCATCAAACACGGATTACCACCATAAAACAAGTATAAGTGCAATGCTTAAACTCTGTAATGCTAAGAAAAAACCTAGAAATATTGCTGCCTTCTCTGGACTTGAGCTCAATTATGAAAGCTGTCCTGTGGTCAGACCACCCAGAATCTGATTGGTCAAGTGACTGAGATCATGAATGCTGCATTCTCCAGGTTAAAGTGGCCTTCTTAAATAGGCTCTTGTCAACAGACTCAAAACGAACATTTAGTAGGTAAGACTTTCATTTGAATATCAGCATTCATTCATGAAACCCACTTATTCCTGTTTTAGGGTCATGGAGATCTATTGGTTCTCATCCCAGCTCTCTCAGGCTTGGTGGTCAGCGCTGTTTCCTCAAAGCTAGGTTTTTGATAAAAATTCCAGTAGTGTCTTACTGTGTGGAGTCTCCATGTTCTCCCTCTGCTTGTGGGACTGTGTGTCTGTGGGCTTTTTCCAGGACTACCAGCTTCCTCCCATAGCACAACAATAATACTAATGTATGTCAGGTAAACAGCTAACAGGCTAACCCTAACCTGTTGGAGTAAGAATGTGAAGGTGTGGTTGTCTATGTGCCCTGTTATAGACGGGTCACTTGTCCAGGTGTACTTCTGCCTTTCACGTCAACAGAGCTGAGACGATCATAGCAGACCCTTTGACTCTGAATACGGACACGTGCATGAAGATGTTGGATAAATTACATTTTTCTTATACATATTGATAGTATTGAAAACTCAACAAAAGACTTATATAAGTTCAGGAATCCATCTGCATGTCTTTAATTTGTAGATTCCTGTCTGAAACATTAAACAGAACCTGGAGGTTTACATGAGCTTGACCAGCTTTCATGCTATCATAACCCAAACCCTGACCTTGAAAATGCCATGGTTATACATCTTTTCCAGGGAGAAGGCGAACCCTTGGGTCAACACTCGGTCAAACCAGCCCTTCAGGATGGCAGGAACGCTGAACCAGTACAGAGGAAACTGGACAACCAAGCACACACGATGAGGACAAACATGTTTCAAACTGCCAGATCAATTCTTCATCAAATCCAACTTTAATCATCATTCTTTGAGAACATTGCTTTAGCAGACTTAAAAGTTTCTTTTAGTCCAGAAGAAAGAAAACAGTTGCATTGTATTCATGTGTTTCCTTTTACCTTTAGACTTCTCTTCTGGACTTCTAGTAGTTTGTCTCCATTAACGGTGGTGTTCAACTTGTTTGTGTGTGGTTCCTGATTTTTGAGCCCAAGTTTACTTTATTGGTAACAAAATATTTTTCTCTTCAGTATACATTTTAATGGTTAGTTTTTAAAAAAGAAATGCTGAGAAAAAAAACCCACTTCACAACATGACATTCATCTATAAGTTTTATCTAGTTGATCTATTTATCCAAAAAACTTTAGCTGATTAACTATTTTAACTGCTCTTCTCCCTCAAGGCTAGTGATCTCTCTCAATCACTGGCCTCTTAATTAGGCAGACTTGCTATCCCTGATAAAGTGATGGCTGTGTGATTCACCTAATAAAGTGACCAATGAGTGTTCAAGCTGATGAGCTAGAGACAGTGTACTAATGTGGGTTGGTTGGCGTTAGTCCTGGCTAACCACAGGTTGGCTACCTAACCAGAGGATGTCAGGCTTGGCCAACAGCCTTCAACTGCAGGTGAGGATAGCGGTTTCAGGCTGCTAAAGCTTCACCCCTGAACTCTTTAAGACCAATCCAGAACTAGTCTTGACTGTCTCTTATTTCAGTTAACAGCACAATAAGATACATTATCTTTAAAAGAGTGAATATGCTCTTCTAGGTTTTTATTTGCATCTCCTGTTGAAAAGTGGTTAATGTGCCAGTAACCCATTTAACACTATCAACGTAGACAGCCAATTAAAAGGCCATCCCTCTAATTACTCATATGTCTGTTGCTTCATATATTTTTTTTCAATTCAATTTGAAACCCCTGAGTTCCCAGAAGGATATATGAACTCGAAGGCAAGGTGAAACTGGATTTATATTTCAGAAGGTCCAAGGAAACTCACTAACTTCAGCCTTAAAGTCTGAAGTGGCGTCCACACACAGAGAAGTTAGAGTTACTTAATTAACTGTTAAGTAGCTCTCCAACTTTTATCAGTGGCCACAGGTACTTTTAATTTTGCATAACCCACATTGCTAATGGTAGGCTGCTTTGACAGTAAGCAAAATTCTGCTATTTTTCTGCCTTAGGACTGAATTTTTTTACTTCATCCTACAACAGGTAGACCGAGGTGGGATTTCTGCATCCTCTCACCTGAAAAATGATGAGCTCAGCATCCTTCACTTTGCGCTGTTCAGCTGCAATGTCGTCGCTGAGGCAGCCCTCCCTCCAGGCATGCATGGTTTCCTCTCCATACCGGAAAAGCTCAGAGTTCTTTAGGTCACCTACAGATTAGTCAGGATTTACACAAAAGATACAGTTCCCTTTATGTTATGTAT
>JAOWBL010005274.1:0-10366 GCA_028564865.1 Zenarchopterus dispar
TAGATAGATAGATAGATAGATAGATAGATAGATAGATAGATAGATAGATAGATAGATAGATAGATAGATAACAGTGTGAAACCCTAAGAAAACTATTAAACTAGTGTGATCCTTGAAAGTTAAACATTCCTCTAAAGTTTTCTATATTTCTGCAATTAATTCCTAAATGTAGATTTTTAGTGTAATTTAGATATATGGAAAGGATGTGCTTATGTTACAATTTACTTACCCTTCCCATCAGAGAGGTAGTTGTACCAAAAAACTGCCATGCCTTTTGTGGGCCTCACTCTCAGGTTGCTCTTGTCACAGTTCCTTCTGGTGTCCAAAAGATCCACGTCATTCTGAATAAGAGACTAGAACACACACTCAAAGTCAGGCTCAACGTTCTCGATGTCAGACCCCACGCACTCACTGACAAACAAGCGAGTTAACACAGATATGAAAGACATGCACGCTATGCACACAGTGCTTCTGCAGCACTATCCGTACACATTTACGCACCACTTCATCATAGGTCCTGTTGTCTGCCACTGGGAATGCGGTCTCCCCGCCCCCATCAACAGAGTTCAGGTAGAAGAGAACAGTGATGTACCTAAGTGTGCGACACAGATTTAAATTGACACACACATGTCGGTATGCTGCACACAAACAGTACACAAGCACACATTTACAAACACTCAGCAAACAAGTGGAAAGCGCACAATCTTCTCCGAGTTGATGGCTGTGAGTCACAAAAATGAACATGCCAGCTTTCCCGGTGGAGCATCAACACACACTTTAGTAATGACAATGGACAGATGATTTTGCACCTGAAGACTGACAGAACTATTTGTCAGGAAATGTTGCTTCAGCGAGCTCAGTTAACACCTCACCTGCAAGACGTCTCAAAAGGAGTGGAGGTGTTGGCCGCGAGGCGCGTGTGCGTGCATGCTGTTTCTGGGTAGACAGGTCCGCTGTCGTGATGGGCGTGGTAGTGTCCTCCTTGTTCATAGTGAACAACCTGCAGAGGTTCACTGAGGTCCACTAATGTGGGCGGGAGCTGAGTGAGCCGTGTCACCCTTTGGTTGAAAAGTAGTCAGTTATAAATAAATAACTAGACATGATTTTGAATCTTTATTAAAGACGTGTCTTCCTTACCTCTCCTTAATGTCTTGGAGGACCCGGTGTGCTCCTTTGCCCTGATAGAGCCAGGTGTGCCTGCTGTTCCGCACCAGCTGACTCCTTTTCACCCCTCGCTGCAGCAGGAAGCGCTGGAAGGCGTCATTGCTTAGAAGCCTGAACTCCTCTAGACTCAGCAAATCTATCCCAAATATAAAAATGCACAACAAGCACATTTGTGTCTTTTTTTATTTCATCCAATGAGCTCACGAGTTCAGCACAGCTCCAGCAGCCCTCAATCTGATCAGAAGATCAACTGCCAAATCAAACTGATGACAGTTGAGTGAATGTGTAAGATATTTAAAAAGCCTTATTTAAACCTTGAAATGATAAACGTGTTTTTTTTCCCTCTTACCATTACCATCTTTGTCGGCTTTGAGCCCAGCATAGATTTCTCGCAGATTTTCTGGAGTGAGCCAGATGCCATCTCTAACGCGAGAATGAGTCAGGATCTGTTTGAGGCACAGCAGCACATCTGGTAAAAAAACGTTGAAGCGAAACACTGCTTCATGCCACGCACTACAAGACATTCACAAACTGACATACACCTCATGGAGCTGCAATTGTCCATCATGGTTGATATCAAGGAGATTGAAGATCTCCTCTGGGCTAAGGTTGAGCTCCTTGGCCAGCTCTTCTTGACCTTCTTGTACCATCAGCTGGCTCTCCATTAGACCCTTCAGCTGTGCCAGCTGCATCACTACACGGCACTCATCTTCAGACAGGAAATCAGGAATCTCTGTATAAACAAACACTGTTTAGAAAAGCTTACTGTTTGTGACATTAATGAGGAAACTCAAATGAGTCAATTATAAATCAAAAAAGTAAACATTGAGGTAAAGCTGAGGTATTTGATGTTTTGGGTTACAGAAAATAAAGAAGCACTATGCAAAAGTCTGGATTTCCCAAAAGACTAAAGCTATCAGATGACTTTAAAATCTAAATTAGGCTTTTAGGGCTATAGCTTGAGCACATACATTGTTGGGTAACGCCATTTGATTCTAAACTTCATGACACTCTGACTCCTCAAATCTCATCCTTAGAGTCATCAGCTATAGCCTGCTGCTCATCTCTGAAAATCAGAACAATTAATGCCCAGAAAGCAGGAGATACTGATTAATGGACTGCATGGAGGTTTCAGGAAGATATTTTCTCACATTGTAATTTAATTTAGAAATAGAAAGCTTTCCACAGAACTGCTTGGGATTGCTACAGGCAAATCGGAACCTCAATTTGACTTCAAAAGGACTTTCAGGAAGATTTATTAGTCTCCACAGAGCCAGAACAGGGCAACCACACCTGCACAGACATTATGGGATATTTATTCTAAGAAAACATGATTAATCATGTATAGGGCTCCTGGTGTAGCTGGTGGCAAAGTTGTTGGCAGAGTGAAGAATCTTTTCTATTTTTTTTTCTTTTTTAACACCAGCGTATTGAAAACAAACACAACATCACCTGTCAAATGACTGAAGCTAAAATAAGAAATGTTTCCAGAATGGGATGATGATCTTGCTTTGACAAAAGACCAGGCCAAGACTCTCACTTACAAGGAGCTATGCATGATGCCACTTTGAGCATGTTTATCCTTTTTTTGTTACATTTAACAGTAAAATCTAATAAATAAAAATGTAATCACTTAGAGTATTAAAGGCCGATTTAAACTTTTAACTGCATGCCTTTAATAAATAGTTGAATCTTTTAGAAGTTGAACTGTCATGTCTAAATGAGCATATTGTACCACTTTCTTTACCAAGAGTTTTCTTAGTAAACAATGTAGTCAACTGCCAGTCACTTCCAACCTCAAAAAGCCATAAGCCTGCTTGGTTTTGTTCAGAATGGAAAAAGAGCAGAAAGCAATTAAATAAAACGTCCACCCCACGATTATGCAGATTAGACCGTCAGGTCATGTGATCTTTGAGCAACACACATCTATAGTGTGCTGATGAGTGTGAGGAGCCAAACTGTCTCCTAAATTATTGTTTCCATCAGCAGAAGTAACCTATTTTGAGGCTGTTGTGAGTATGCAGTGCAATCATTTTGCTACACAAAGGCTATCTCTCACCAAAAAGAAGAGGTTTCAGGCTCAGAGTCCGCATCTCATGGACTTTGCCCGGAACCAGTGACACCTTCTGGACATGTCCCACCTGGAAAGCAAATAAGCGATTCACTGGTGCGTCTGAGAGTGCACGCCAGAAGAGACGGGGGGCTGGGGGGCGGGAATTGATGAGGCGAGACTGTCGCATCACCCACCACATTACTCACCCTTATCCCCTCGATTCTCGTCAGGGAAACATGACGAACAAACTCCGGCTTGGATGGCGGACGCCGCGCCTCGGAGCGCTGGTGGCCACCGCTGGACGCATCTGGATTCCGGCTGACGTCCTCCTGGCCGCTGCTGTAGTGCACGTAGAACAGCAGCGCAATGACATTAATGATGTACACGTGAAAAAACACCATCACGACCACGAAGTACGAGCGGGAGCACACGCTGCTCTTGCTGTGGCAGGAGAGGCGATCGCAAGGGGGCCGGAGCGGTGAGGTCGAGCTGCCGGACGGAGCCGCGTCCTCCGCATCTGCGGTTTCCTGCTTGTCAGTCATTTTGACGGGTTATTCATGGGGACGGATCAGCATCCCGTGGCTGCACAGAAGCAGCAGACTTGCTGAGTGACAGATGTCCAGTTGAATCAACAATAATAATTAAACAGCACTCACTTCAGTCCCTCCTGTAGAATTTTAACTAAGTCCATCCGCATCGATAATAATCCACAATAATCAATAGCCTACTCCTTTAAGCCGATTCCACACTTCTGTTGAGAGTGTGTGTGATTATGTGCATGTGCTCGCAGACGGCAGCTCTGCAGCTCAGGACAGTCTTGTTTACGCTGCAGCGGTCCTCATCGCCAGCAACTGCGGCGCACTGCGCATCCGACACCGCGGCGCAACTCATACTCGTCCATAAACCTGACCTGGCGTCCACCCGAAGATCAGGCTGCATGTACACGCACGTAAAAGACAGCAATATCGATGGATACAGAAAAAAAAAAACAGTCAGTCTTTTTACAGATTATTTACAGTACACGCCATTTCCCGAGCTCTCCCACTGACAACAACCAGTCCCGTCGCCGTGCAATGCTGACCTCTGGCGACCCAAAGCATCAGCACATTTCCTGTCTTTTATCATCCCACACAGAGATGCGAACTGGCTGTTGACATTAATGCATTTTTCTTACCGGGCTGTTTCACATGTGAGCAAAATTCAATGCATACTTATAAACACATAATAAACACAAAAGATAAGATGCAAAAGCAATTCAACATTTGAAAATGGACCTCTCTACGGTTTGCTCTCTGATTATGTTGTAACTTGCATCTAAAAGTACTTATGTGAAGATGGTCTTTGCCCACATGCTTTTGTGTGTCTCTCTCAAAATGCTCATAATCAAAACTAATTTGTCAGATCCCAGTTCCTTAACCTGCAAAGCCATTTTATATGTCCTGCGGTGAGCATTATTAATATAGCATTACATTTATAATAACATTGTTGATAATTCAAACTGGTGACTTTCTGCCAATTGCAGACCATTACTGAATAAAACTGGATTGGAAAACTTGAAAAAGCCTGGTTTCTCTGCTCACTATGTAAAATAATGATCAGGTAAAACACCTAAGCCAACATTTTGACTTACAAAGTCAGCTAATGGATTTAAGTCCATCTGGAATTGAAGTAAAGAAATTGTGCATATTCAACCTAACTGGACTGTATCAACAGAATTATAAAGCTTTTGATATGTTGTGACAGTTAGCAGGCTTTTTTTACAGGACAAACTTTGACTTGTCAGAACAGAAAGAAAACTGTTGGTAACATCAATGATGCTTATCATTCCCATTAAACTAACATAAACTACTCATATAACCATATGTCCATCTTTTATAAAGAATAAAACAGAAAAAATTAAGATGTTGAAAGTTACACGTACAGAGATGCAGGTGATTTGCATTTTTTTTTTGAAAAGTTTGAATATTTTTGCTAAAAATAGAAAAGATTTTAAAATAAATTAATAAATAGAGGAGTTTGTCAATTAAATCACTTAATCTGAAATCCTGAAACCCTTTTCTAACATTTTGTAACCTAAATGAATAACATTACTGAGGAACCACAATTGCTCAATTTTAAAAACAACAAAAAATAGTTCATATAACGTTTTTTTTTCACTTCCGGTTGCCATCTTTACGTCAGCAAGACGTGAGCGGCAGATAATAGATAGTAACCGGTAAAATTAAATTTGTTTTGATTTTGTAACTATTGTGTCTAGAGAACCCCTTTTAAAGTACCCTGAGCCGTCTTCAAAACCGTTGGCAATGTGCAGTGATATGTCCATTATTTAGTTAGTAAACTGACTAAAATTACACATTTATAGCAGGGTTTCCAGCCTTAAACGTCCCAAAATACGGTTTGAAAATTGTTGTAGAAACATCATGTTGGACCTTTTGGACTAGTAAGTAAAATTACTTACTTCGCATTGTTGTGTTTCAGGTTGTGTTGTAAATAGTATTTATTTACACAAACCTTTTCGTTAAAGTATGCGTACTTTTTTTCTACATCAGAAGAAGAATAAAACAAACACGTAGCTACCGTCATGGCGGCTTTCCCAGTAGAGTAACGTCGGATTTGTATTAACTAAAAATTGCCTCTGCGTAAGACGTCAGTCCAAATATTAAAGTCAGAATTTAAATATTTACGAATAAAGAGATTCAAAGATAAGATTATTAGATAAACCAACACTAGAAGAAGTGACTTTAGCTGGAGAACCTAAAAACCTGTTCTTTGCAGTCAGTTTTTAAAATTATTTTTTATTTTCTTGAATATTACTTATATGACACTGTATATTTTGGGATAATATTATTTTGTTACAGAGACATCGTAATAGTTTGAGAATTTTATATATTTTTACATAAAAATCTACCAGATAAGAGAAATGTCATCCTTTTATAAGATACATAATGAAAAAATAGATACAAATTTTGTACTACCTTATTGAGGCTTATAGAACTTATATTTCAAATTAGTTTAAAAAAGATGTTAACTGAAGCCGACTTAATAGTCTTGAAATAAAAGACAAGATGAGAAATTAAAATTGTCTGTATTGAATGTTTGGCTGTAAGCTAGAATTTATTATATTTTATCCTTGTGGGTGGTTTTAAATCCTGCAATTTAGTTATGAAGAAATACATTAGTTATGAAGAAATAAAGGACAGAAAAAGATTCAATGAATTATTTTCCTTTTATTGATTCACTTTATCATAGCATGCTTAACATGCTTAAGTGAACAAGTAACAAGGTAATCATATTGTATGACTTCTTGTTACTTTGTGACTTTGATTTCTTCTTCACTCCTCTCCTTCTTTTGTCTGAAATGGCAAGACAGCAGTGACAACATTAATGGTGTGGTCAGAAAATTTCTGAACATTTCCACAAGCTAGATTCATGTTGGATAGTTGTTTTATACCTTGACTATTTCACGACTCTTGGCTCTCAGCTTGTTGACCTGGGACTCGGCAATGTCAGCACGCTCCTGTGCCTCCTCCATCTCATGCTGCACCTTCCTGTACCTGGTCAGGTGAGTATTAGCCTGTTCTTCCTGTATGATGAGCAGAATAAAGTTCAAATAAGTAGACTCAGTGACAATTTGAAAATATTTGTCATAAATGAGGTGTGCTTACAGCCTCCTCGGCCTGTCGCTTGTAGGCCTTCACTTTCAGCTGCAGTTTGTCCACCAGGTCCTGCAGTCTGGCAACGTTCTTCTTGTCCTCCTCAGTCTGTCATAAATCAGCAGTAGCAGAACTTTTTATTTTTACAATTATAAGGTTCTTAAACTTTGTGTTTCAATTATTATGTGGTGTTTTCATTGTAGGTGCTGTCATCAGTAGTGGTGTAAATGGTACCAACCTGATAGGTGAGCTCCTTTACTCGTCTTTCATACTTTCGCACTCCTTTTATAGCGTCTGCTGCCCGTCTTTGTTCAGTATCAACTTCAGTCTCTAGTTCTCGAACCTTGATGAAAGAAAAATGAAATTATTTTTAAAAAGAAGAGTATTTTCCTGCCTTACTGAAAATATTCATAATCGAAGTTTATGCTATGCTTACCCTAGCCTCCAGTTTCTGGAGCTGCTTCTTGCCACCCTTCATGGCCAGATTTTCAGCTTCATCAAGGCGGTGCTGCAGGTCCTTCACTGTCACCTCCAGGTTTTTCTTCATCCTCTCCAGATGAGCACTGGTGTCCTGCTCCTTCTTCAGCTCCTCTGCCATCATGGCAGCCTGAAATTTTCAAGAAAGGGTTGTTTTAACAGCCATGGCATTATATTTTTGGAAGAAATGGCTTCTGCACAGACAGACATAAGGATGACTCACATCAGTGATGGCCTTCTTTGCCTTTTCTTCAGCGTTTCTTGCTTCCTGGACTGAATCTTCCACCTCACCTTGGATCTGAATAAGATCAGCTTCCAACTTCTTCTTGGTGTTGATGAGACTGGTGTTCTAAGCAGTTAAAAGCATCATTAAGTACAGTAATTTTCTCTCATTGTCTGCTTCTATTGTGCCTAGTTAAATTTCCCATTTACCTGAGAGTGCAGCAGTCCCACTCTCTCACTGGCATCAACCAGCTCCTGTTCAGCCACTTTGCGGCTTCTGTCCGTCTGCTCCAGAGCAGCTCTGAGCTCCTCGATCTCAGCAATCATCAGGTTGTTCCTGCGCTCCACCATTGCAACCTGCTCTCGCATTTCATCTTGGCCTCTGATGGCCTCATCAAGGTGCAGTTGTGCATCCTAAGCGGTAAAGTAAGCTAGTAGTAACCCTTGAATTTCCACTGCCATCTTCATAAATTATTCTTAACTAGCCATTTCATTCAGTATTCTACTATACCTTAAGCTGTCCCTGCACGTTTCTCAGCTGTTTCTGGGCCTCAGCTGCCTGGCGGTTGGCATGGCTAAGCTGGATCTCCATCTCGTTGAGGTCTCCCTCCATCTTCTTCTTGATTCTCAGAGCATCGTTCCTGCTCCGGACCTCAGCATCTAGAGTGGTCTGCATGGACTCAATCACCCTCTGGCTGTTCCTCTTGATCTGCTCAATCTCTTCGTCTTTTTCTGCGAGTTTCCTGTCAATTTCACTCTTGACTTGGGTGAGTTCAAGCTGAATGCGAAGAATCTTGGATTCTTCATGCTCAAGGGTTGCCTTTAAAAAAAAAAGTAGTAACAGCATCAATAATTTCCAGCTGACTGTGTTTAATAAAAGGTATTTTCATCAGTTATTACCTCTGCCTCTTCAAGGGAAGTTTGGAGCTCTGATTTCTCTGTCTCTACGGTCTTTTTCCCTTTTTCCAATTCATGAATGGTCTTTCCACTCTCACTGATTTGCTCAGTTAGATCTGAGATCTCCTCTGTAATAAACCAAAATAAGTTTGAGTTTAATGTCTGAGCATCATTGTTTTACTTACTACTTGTATAAGATTTAGATATGATATAGGTTACATTGTTTCTCAAAAAACAAAACAAAACAAAAAACAACTACTTGATAGGAATACAATTACTTTAAGTTATATACCAGTGCGTTAAGCCTGTTGAGCCACTGGGGGGCACACTTACCCAATTTTATTTTTTATTTCTAAGTCTGTTTTTTTTTTTTGAAAACACGTAATATTAGACATTGTTAAATAAGATATGGCCTGAGGGCTCAAATGAAATTCAGCTGTAAAATCCGTAACTTTCAGCAGAGTTAGACCAAAGTCAGTGCTTTCTGCAAGTTAACTGAATATATAAAACTTTTCATACGCTGCAGGTTTTTGTTCTCCCTCTTTATTGTCTCCAGGTGGTCCAGGGATTCTTCATATGAATTTTTAAGCTTAAACATTTCAGTGCTGAGAGAGCGAGCTTCTTTCTGAGCTCCCTCCAACTCTGCCTGGCTTTCCTCATATTTTTGTTTCCACTCGGCAAGAACCTTGAAGCATAAAGAATATCAATGTATTTCAAGAATTTATAATTCTTTGGGATTTTATTAAGACACACAAGGTAAAAATGAATATTTTACCTTGTCAAAGTTCCTCTGCTTCTTGTCAAGGTTAGCAGCCAGAGCATTGGCTCTCTCCACGTCAATCATCAGGTCCTCCACTTCACCCTGAAGTCTCTGTTTGGTCTTTTCCAGAGAGGCGCATTTTGCGTTCACGGCCTCGATGGATTCCTCGGCGTCCTGAAGACGCTGAGCAAGTTTTTTCCTGTGAATTTAATATTTAATTTTTTCCTGTGAATTTAAAATTTAATTTTCAAACTTAAAGTGCATTGCACCTTAAACGCATCACAATCGAATAAAGTTAAAACTTAAGACGCACTTAGCCTCCTCCAGCTCCTCAGTGCGCTGGATGGCATCAGTCTCATATTTAGCTCTCCACTGAGCCACCTCACTGTTAGCCTTGGACATGGATCGCTGCAGCTCAGCTTTGGCCTCCTGCTCCTCCTCATACTGCTCTCTGAGCAGATCACAATCATGACGAGCTGACTGGACGGCGTGAGCCAGGGCATTCTTGGCCTATGAATTAGAGATATTTTTTTTATTTACTGAAGTATGTAATTTTAGGCTTTGGAACGTCTTAACCACGAAATGCTGCAGTTTTATCATCCTGTAAGCATTTTTAATGGCACATACTTTCACTTCCTCTTCAATATGCCTCTTAAGTTCTTCAGTTTGCTGGGTGTAAGCCTGCTTGCTCCTTGTCAACTGAGAGATCAGTGCTTCTTTCTCCTCCAGTTGGCGACTGATTTCACCTAATTTGCAACAAAATATAGAAATATGGTTATTACCCTGGAGTCATAGGATGGAGAATTAAAAAAAAAGAAACAAAATCTTACCATTCTCAGTTTGAAGTCTTGCCCTTTGTGCCCCAATGTCATTCAGTTGTCGCATATGCTCTTCATTTTTGGTCTTCATCTCACTCAGCTGATCCTCAAGTGTGCGGCACATTTTTTCCAGATTTGTCTAAACTTGACAAAAGCCAAAGTTACTCTTATAAGCTAAGTAAAGGTAGAAGCAGGGCATCAGGGTAACTTAGAAGTTAACCTTATTGTACCTTTGCTTTTGCAATAGCCTCCATATTGCTGCTGAGGTCATCAATCTCCATCTTGTATTCACTTTTCTCTTTCTCCAGCTTCTGCTTGACCC
>JAOWBL010005275.1:0-10363 GCA_028564865.1 Zenarchopterus dispar
GTGTGACTGGTGAAATGTGAGTATGGTAATGTGTGTGAGTGTGTGTGTATATATATATATATATATATATATATATACACACACATACACACACACACATACCTTAGCAAAAAAATTTTTTTTTTAAAATATTTTTTTATCCTGTCAAAATTATTTTGTGTGGAATGTCTGACAAAAATTTGTCCCCTTTGTGAAAAACATGGCTCCTTCATGACCCTTTATTAGACAAATCCTGGGATTGTATTGTGAAATGCGTTTGTATCATAAACAGTCCGTTACGCCCCTCCATTCTTTTACACCGACTGGCTTTTAACCTGGAGGCAGGTGTGTTTGACTCTCTTGCTTTCAACTGATTAATGTCTCAGTGGAGGGCAGCCCTTCACTTCTTTTTTTTAAAGCCACATACTCACACACTCTGCCCCCAGTCTTACAAAAGCTATTTTTTTTTTGTTTTTTTCCCTATTCATTTTGTTTGGTCTTGATAATTTTTGCCTTGTGTAATAATATAAGTGAAATTTTTGCCATAATAATTCCAATATTTTTAAAATTTTAGATGATAAACATTTTCACGGCAGTGCCAAGTTGTGTACAGCATCTGAACATGTTGGAATAAGAGATTTTATGAGAAAAACCATTTTTAGCACTGGCACTACTTCTTTGTTGGTGTTAACAAATTTTGAACCTAATCACCCGCTTTATTCTGACATCACCGCCACGATTAGGGCTGCGGCTTCTCCTGTTTCTGGGAGACCTGCTTCTTCGTCTAGCAGGGGAGAGTTCCCTTCTACCTGGTGAGCGATCCCTTGTCCTGGCTGGTGACCTACACAAAGAGGAAAAGAGACTTTGAATGGTCATTTTCAATAGCCAAACCATTTCTATACAAAGGTACAACTTCCCAGGGTGATAAGGCCATTTTTTGCAAATCCACACTCCTTTCCAAAATCACAGGTATCAATTTGACAATTTCATATTAACTGCAAATTGAAATATCTATAATTGAGTCATTAAATTAGTCTGTAACAATCAGTTTAATTACACTTTTGAATGGACTAAAGACAAAATGATTGTGAGTATTTAATCTACTTATTTTAATACTCGCAACGTCAGAAGTTTGCTGGATTGTCTGAGCATCTCCATGAGTAAGATCACTGATTATGTTTATACACATTACACAACATTTACATTATTAGAATATATATGATCTTATAGCATATGGTAGTGTGTATTTTCCTCAGACAGATATGTTATAGGGTGTAGCAGTTTGTAAGGCTAGTTGCAATCTATGATTCTGTTATAAACATCCACAGAGCAAGTCCTGCTCCTCATCACAATGGTCATAATTTTAAATTTACAGTAAGAGTCTCATCTGTGTAAAATCCAAACTGTCATGTTGAGTTTCTTTTTAGTAAACCAGTATTTTTCTGTTTTGCGTTAATGAAACCTATGACATTTTAATAGTGTACAGGCAACCTTATGAGTATGTACAGTTTATAAAGGCTGAACCCTTTTGATCAAGATACCAGAGATACAGTATTGCAACAGCTCACTTTTCACAGCTTTAATGGCTCTGCTCTAGCACGATACTTTAAGTGTGTGATGCCAGACACCCAAATCCACCCAGACCTTGCCTCTACTGCAAACTGTACTTTTGTTGGAATTGAAGCAACAGCTTGTTATCCACAAATGCAGTACGGTGTGAAGTTGGGGGGTAGATAATCACAAGTAAACTACATACCTCTACTTTGACCTATGATGACACAATATCATGCAAATCGTATTGGCTCACTTAAAGAATTTTTTTTTTTTTTTATACTAAGGATGCCCCCAAACAAAGTACGGCATGATGTTGTGTCAGAGTCTATTTATCCCTTTTTCGACACGTGAGAGTTACTACTTATTAAAATCATCAATAATAAATATGAGGCGACAGCGAGGAGGTGATTATGAAGAGTTTGTTGCGTGTACCTGCTCGATCTTCTTCTCTGTGGACTGGAGGTACCGGCGGATCTCGACCTGGAGCGGCGGGATCTCTGTGGCCTGCTAGGGCTCACTTTCTCCTGCTTTATCTTCACTTCGGGCTCCCTCTCGGGAGATTCCTTTCTCCTGTGTCGCTTCTCTTTGGCCATTCTCGAATATTTAGAACAACGCCGCCGTTGTTCGACTAAACAGACATCGCTACCCAAACAAAATCAAATAAAATACACAATGTTCGGGGCGAAGCCAAACTTCTAACTGTTGTACTGAAATCACGCACTTCCGTTTCCTATGGTTCGTCGACAATTTATCTCGGCTTGCTAGCTGTCCTCGTTTATTATTAGTTCCGTTATGACCAAAAGTCTTACAAACACGAAGTTATTAAAGTAAATATTAAGTATATTTAAATATGAATATATGTTTTCTATTAAAACATACGAGATTCATGATGAACCTCGACAAGAAGCGAGGTCAAACAAATTGCATTTGATCAGGCATTTCCTTTATCCATACTGCATAAATGGTCGCTAAAATCGATCGTGCCAAAAGAACAAACGGCCGTTGTTACTATGACAACACAAACAGTAAATAAGAACCCCCAACTCGCCCAGAGATTTCAGTAATTTAGAGCTGCACCAATAATAGCCTTTTTCCCCTGGCATTACAAAAAACAATGATTCAAGCATCCGAATCTCTCCTGAAATATGACAATCCAGTCTTGATCAAGACTTGTACTGAAAAAAAACCGACAAAGGTGAGTTTACCGAGTAACCAATGACATCAGAGGTAGCCCACTTGAGTATTGCAAAACGTGTAAGATATTTTCTTGAATAAATATTTTTTAATCTCTACAGGAATATTTTACATTCAATCCTGCTTACATACAGCTAAACAAAAAATGAATAGGAGTTTCAATAATAACCACCTGGGTGGAAGTTTATTACTGAATTACCTGGCGTAGGAACTGCAGTCTCTTAGGTAGTTACCATGAAAAGATTTTATATATTTTATACATACACTAGTGAGATAAAATTATGAAAGATGGAAACATGAAAAATATGAGAAAACCTGAAAAAAATTCAAAATGATTAAGACATACAAGTGACATGAGTGATATCTGTGTACAACTTGATATAAGCATATTCAAATTATCCAAAATGTGCTGGCCAATTGCCACACCTGTAGAAAAATGGTCTTTGTCAATCTGTCCATGGTAAAAGCTGAATTAATCCCAAGGGCCTTTAGAGGAATGAAGATTTCGTTGTATTCCATAGTACAATGACAATAAGGCTATTCTATTCTAAAACTGCACACCCATTTAAAACGAATCAGCTATACTGAGGTATATGTAAAGTAGAGGGAAAATGTGGTGTCTTTAATAAAATGCTTTTCATTGCAGGGACGCCCTGTAAGAGTGAGTCCTGAGCAGACTGATGACTTGACGTCCATTCCACCTCCTCCTAGAGAAAGGCCAGAGGATGCTGCCAGGCACGAACATGAAGACATCCTAGACTCCATCCTTCCACCCAGGTGCTAATGGAAAACATTTTATACAGCAAGTTTAACCATCTCTTTAACAGGAGTTTTTCTTGTCCATAACATTAAGGTTGATTACCACAGTGTCAAGTAGGAAAGAGATCAGCAATGACTTTAGAGAGTAATTGTTGCTGTTATCATTGTGCTGCACAAAGACATTGAATCATTTCCACACATTAGTTTTTTGGTAAATAATGACTTGCAGCAGTGACATATTGATGTTAATCTGAAAAGTATTTACCCAGTTACAAACCAGGTAAGAATCTGATTATCTCTTGCTGTGTAAAACCGTGAATTGTTACATCATGAGTGTATATAATATGCCAAGCTTAAACTTCTGACCATCTGATTCTGCAGGGAATGGTCAAGGGGGAACGAACTATGGGTGCAGAGAGTGTCCAGTGCCCCTTGTACAAGAGGAGATGTTATAAACCTCAGAGAACTTCTGGAAAAAAGGCTGCAGGAGAAGCAGGCAAGACATGTGGGCATCTGCCCCATCCGGAGGGAGCTCTATTCTCAATGTTTTGGTAAGAAGGTGGCTAAGATGCTGGCTATCAGAGATCACTGTGGTTACAGCAAAGATACATGGACAGTCATCCTTATGGGGGTTCTATTTTAGCAAATTTTATAATCTACATGGATGGATTCTCTCTTTTTCCATCACATTTTTTAAATTCATTTTCCATTTCTTTAAGATGAGCTCATCAGGCAGGTTACCGTCACCTGTGCTGAGAGAGGTCTGCTGTTGTTGCGGGTCAGAGATGAGATTAAAATGACCATTGATGCCTACCAAACAGTGTATGAAAGCAGCATAGCGTTTGGAATGAGGAAAGCACTCCTGGCTGAGCAAGGCAAGGACGACATGATAAAAAGAGTAAGGGCATTGCCTCATTAGTAACACAAAGCTCCTGAAACAGCTGTGCTGTACTTTACACATCCAGCAGAGCACACCATTTCCTCACTTTACAGATATTTAATAATAATGTCTTCAAACTATGTTTCATTGTATTTCTAGATTTCAGATCTGGAGAGTGAAAAACAAGATCTGATTAAGCAGCTAAATGAGCAGAAAGATTTATGTGATGCAACTGAAAAGAGAGAAGCTGAAAAGAGGCAGATAGAGGAAAAGAAGTACAATGATATCATTGACTCACTGAATAGAGCCAACCAACAGCTCAAGGTGACATTTTATAATTGCACAAAAGAAAACAAAAGGAGTTATTATAGATTTAGTACCGACATTATCTGTCTATTTAAATATAATAATCACCTCCTTGTTTTTTTTTCAGACACAACTGGAAGGAATAATTGCACCAGTGAAGTAAAACACAGTTGCCGCTTCCCAATAAAGGATGGTATAACGTTTGTGTTATTTCTCCATTTGCTAAAATTAACGAGCTAAAAGTGATTTCTGAACAACTTTATTTTTCTTGAGAGCATGGCATGACAAGCACAGTTAAATCAACCAACAACTGCACACATCTCTTGAATGTCAAGAGAGCAGAGCACAAGTTATTAATGAATAATATGTTATTCCAAAAATGTTCTGGATTGAAGTGAAAAGCGGTGAACAGAGAAAATAGTCACTTCCTTGTATTTAAGGAAAAGACATCAAAATGACATGATATAGAATATTCAACTCTGAGCTTAACACATTTTCTTAACCTGTCATTAGTAAAGTAGCCTTTTTGGTCAATTTAAATAAAAATTTCTTGCATATATTTTCATGTGTTTTTTTTTTCCATGTCATTCTAGTTAGTGCTTTGATCTTTTTGCCCTCTGACCCTGTGTGGCTGATGCTGGCATCTTTCTGTTTTTGTTCTTGTTTTTCACATTGTGCGTTTCATAATAACGCACACCAACTTTCTTCACCTTGTTGGCACGTTCCAATGCTCGTCTCTAGAAAAACGAAAGAGAGAAAAAAAGAGAGGACATTTAAAAATAAACCACTGCCTCCATCCATTTTCACTAGCAAGAAAAGAGATGCTGCATACTTGTTTAGATGTCAGTCTGGACTGCTGTGTACACTCCTCATCTTCCTCAGCTTTCCTCTTCTTGGTAGTCTTGTTTGAAGCTAAAATCAAAGACAGATTAAGATATTTGGTGTCAAATATAAACACTGAATGAATTAAAGCATATCGGCAAAAGTGGTAGACTCAGTGACTGGAACATGAAAAGGACATACCCGTTGATTGACAACTGGTCTTCTGTGCTTGTTTAGTTTTGATGTCTGTGATCGCTTTGTCCGAAAGTGCCTTAGGTATCCTGTCCAAAGAGGTGCGGAAAAAAAGAGAAAAAGAAAGCAGTAAAAAAGATTAAGCCATTACCCAGCACTGGAATCTTTTTTCTATCGAGACCTGGAATCAAACTGGGCGAAGGCTATCCAAACAGTAGTTATTTAAATTAGCTACTGGATGAGTGGGCTGAAATTCAACAAGATGAGGTGCAGAATACAATGACACGCATTATGGAAATAAGCCAGTTATGAGAGTTGAGATGACTACTTCCAGCCCTCAGAGGCTTTATGTTTGGTTTGTTTGGGCAACCTAATATGCATTTCATCTCTTGCCTCATCCACCACTGGATGAATAAAAGAAGTGTACTGTACAAGACAAAGTGAATATGTGAAATTTGGGCAGAAGGACTGACCTTATTGCAGAGAAGCGTTTGGATTTGGCTTTGTCCAGGAACTGTTTGTACTTTGCGATTTTCTCGTCAAGCTCACGTATGACCTCCCGTGAACTCTTGGTGCCATTTCCTTTGTCAGTTTGAGAGGTTGCAGCCTCTGAAACATCTGTCTCTTCGTTTACTGACTTAACACTAGGCTCATCTTCATCTTGGCTCTCATTTTCTTCAGTGTCAGAACCGGAAAACATGTCCAGGTCAGGCATCTCCACAGGAATCAAGTCTTCTTCACTGAACTCTGGTGCCACGTTGATTTTACCAAAGTTTTGTCGCACATTAGCAAGGATCTTCTGAACTTGTTCCTTCTGTTTCTGCACCTCCTGCTGCTGTTCTCCTGAGATGGTGTCCTGATTGTCCGGCTGTTCCACCTCTACGTTTTCCACTCCACTTGATGGTCCTTCAACTTCCAGTGGTTTGTCGTCCTTCAGAAAATTCAGTAGAAGAATGCAGGCTTGAACAAAGTTCACAGGGTGGCGAAAAACAAGCTCAGGTGAAGAACTATAAAAAAAACCCTCACCTCTTCATCTCCTTCAGGTCCAGGGGGTTTCACAAAGAACGGGATACGTCCTCTCTGCCAGTCATTTAACACCATTTTGGAGACTGTGGAAAGATCTGGTTCACCTCCCTGCATGATATGAATAAAAAGATGCTCAACTTTAAGACACAAAATCAGTGTTTCACATAGTTTCAGATAGGTCCTATATTATGCTTTTCCTGACTTTCAAATGTAATATACTCACTTTTCAGGTTGGTTCTGTCATTTTAAGAGGTGCATGACTGATTAGCAATAAATTAAACTTTTGAAACAGCAGACATACCGTTAACCTGTGTTTTCTTTTTCTTTTCTTAAACAACTGTCTATTCTTATGAGCATTAGTTGTATCTGCAGATTGGTATTTTAAACTTCAAGCACAGACCAATCTGGTCTATGCACCTAAACCCTTGCGGGGTCTGCCCATCAGGGAACATTCTGTTTAAAAGAGAAACATTTTATGTGTCTGGATTGAATTTAAAACAATTGCATTATTGTGTTTGACTGGTTTCTCAGGCTGCCCAATAACCGCAGAGAGAAGGAGAGCAGAAAGGGAGGCCAAACACCATGCTCACAGTACACAATGAAACAGAAGACTTATGGATGATCTCACTGATCAAGAACGTTTTTGAATCATGATCAGAGTAAAACAACTCTATTGTGGTGCTCAATATATATAGGAATCAAAGTTAAATAATAATAAGGCACTATTAACTAAAACTAATTTGAAGTAAATGCTGTTAAGATCATAAGGCACAAATTATAAACAAGAATAAGTTCAACCTGATTATGCGTACTGCTTTTTTTCTTTTTTTGGAAAAAAAAAACAAACAAAACATAACATCATTATAAGGCAAATTCAAATATGGGCTGCTGAAACACCACAAGATAACTTTTGTCATTCGAATCAAAGAGAGACCTTAAGAAGTTTTCCAGTGCGAAATGCCAGCTTCTCCAGAAAATCTTCAGCATTGTTCCATGCAGGGATGCGGTAAGTTTTCTGAATGTACTCTGGCTTGGCTCGCTCTAGAACTGCCCCAATATGCTCTTCTGGGTTCTTGATCTTCTCCACTTGAACCTTTGTGTGGGAGAAAATACAACATGAGGTGGCTAAATTAACCACAAGACCGTTAATCCCACAAATAAAATCTGAGGATCAGAATTGGAGCTTAGTGAAGCATTTTTTTTTTTTTAATCAGCGAGTAGGATTATTAAGTATATCTACTTTAACGTCTCTTTTTTATACATATAAATTAAAATTTTATTGCTCTCAACTCTCATCCTTAAATTAAACTTGAATCATGATCCTAAAATGATGAGATAATGTCTCTGAGACTTGTGCCCAGATTTTTCCAGACAATACTGTTTGAGTAAGGAGCACAAAGACCACCCATTTGGCTGCATCTTGGTGTTTAATAAGACTTTACAGGAGATACCAAAAAGATAAATCATGAAGGTATAAGAGACTTACCACTCCTTTCAGTACAATATCGGTTTCACTGTCCTCTGACGGGTAGACAACACCGGGGCAGTCAATAAGAAAGATGCGCCTCATCAAAGTGATGTACTGCCACACCTACAAGAGTCAGGACATTAAACACCATCTGTTTGACCTTGTTGGTATTTATTGACCAGAAACAATTATGAATAGAAAAGAAAACTGTAAGTCAAATGAATGTTTTTGACAAGGTCTTTGTCAGTCCCACCAATAACTCATTAAAAAAAGTCTACTCCTTCTATAAATGCAGTAAAAAAAATAAAGAACTGAAAGTCTCAACAGCATTCCAGATCATGAGTTTATTTGGCTTTTACAAATGTCAAGTCTGGGCTAAAGACATCGTGGCAGTGGGTGGGGGGACTCTGGCCACAGGTCTGTCAGATTCATTGGATAGGTGTGTAAAACTTCCTTCTCTTGTGGTCCAATTTAACAACTTATAAAAGCCAATAAAATGAAAGATATTTTCCCCTCACTTTCCTTTTGACCTTTGCATAATTCCAAACAAAATAACGAGCCTCGGTCTCCTCTTAGATTTTCATGTCAAGAGTTGAAAGTTTATTACCTTGGTTGCTGAAGCTACAACAGACTGCCAAATTAAGGACCATGTAGCATTCCTCTACTGCCACTTCCCCATCACATCAAACCTTTGATCAAGTAAAATCTGGGTTCCTAGTGCTTTCTCATTTTAAAACAGATTCATTTCTGATTTCATTTTTCACAAACATTTAGATATTTAATAAATGTACATATGCTTTGCTGATGTTGTCAACTGTCAAAAGATTGTAGTTCTAAGCAATGTAGCATACACAAGTTAAATAGGATTGAACTAAAGCATGGCATTTTATTTAACCTGACAAACATTAAGCAACAGAGAAAAGCAGCAACATCTCTGCCCAAAAAGGAAGCAAAATAACCAGGACCACCTACTCTCCTGTTACCCTCCCTTTAGCATAGTAAATATGAAATAATAAACTCCTTTACCCTTGAACTGCAGTCTCTTTCTTAAACAATAAAACTTCAGGTAGTATATGTCAAGTATTACATTTTTAATAGCGTTTGTTCCATCATTTATTCAAAGTATCCACTAAATCAGCCAGGCATGCAACTGTAAAACTTTTAATTATGTCAAAATCATTCTGGAAAACCAAAAGAATACATAAATGATGTAAAAGACATAGCTGGAAGTGTTTAACCTGCATTTTCTTGAACAGATAGCAGTGGACAGTACCTCTGGCTGCAAAACAGCACGTTTTAGTCTCAGTCTCTGAGGGAAGGTTTTAGTTTATGAGGAAAAAGATACCAACAAACTTGATTTGTTACTGGTTTTTCCAAATGAGTTTATGGTCTTAAACTGCCAAATTTAAGTGTTGAAAAAAATGAAAGTACAAGTAGACAACAACTCAAACAGGCCATTACTGAATGTTGTTGCCATCTGTGACTTAAATAAAATTAGTCAAGAAGCTGTCATTTCTTATCGACTGCTTTGTAAAACTAGAGATTTCTCAGACTTTTTGGTGCTCATGTTCCTCAATGGTAGATCAGCGGGTCTTGCACATTTCAAGAGAGATGTGAAATAATGACCTTACCTTGGTTTCTCCAGCAAGGGGTGCCACGTTGCAGACCTTCTTGGACCGTAGAGTGTTGATGACGGAGCTCTTCCCCACATTTGGATAGCCAATGAAACCCACGCTTATCTGTTTCTTGTCTGTGTGGAGCTGAGACACAAAATAAAAGTTTGGGTGTTGTGTTTCTAAACAAGAGACTTTGTTCTCTAGTCAGGTACATAATGTTAGATGGGTCTCAGCTCCCACCAGAAAAAAAAAACAAGTCGATTTGCCATCACATAGGGGGAGAGGGAGGTTCATTTTTTTAATAAATGTTTTTATAAATGTTAATGTATATTGTATATGTTTCTAACAACATTTTCTAAATCTTTTTGAAACAAAACTACCTTAATTTCAAAATTTGTTTGCTGTTCTAAGCTTTTAAGCTTTAATTTTTCATTCCAAACACACTAAATTGTGTGACTGATGCAGAATATATATCAACTAATGCCATAAATTAGTATCCTATGACAATATAGTTTTTTTGGGGAAAAAAATAAACAGCAATTAAAAAAAAAAAAAAAAAATATATAT
>JAOWBL010005278.1:0-10357 GCA_028564865.1 Zenarchopterus dispar
CATCACTAGTTACACTAGGAGCAGCTGCTACCACAGCCCACCTCTTCAACCACTAACCTGTATGTGTATGTGTATATATATATATATATATGTGTGTGTGTGTGTATGCCAAAATGTCCTATAAGGGTTGTGAGAAAAAACAGTAACATTACAAAGCGGCAAAAATATTTACTGGCCCAACTTTTTTGGATTTAGTTTCAGGCCTCAAACACAAGAAAATTGTTATTCAGAATATAAACCAATGATAGAGAGATAAGTAAATCCTTGAAGTCACTGGCTGTGACGCTTGGCTGAGATTATTATTAAAATAAAGATGATAAAACTGCTTCCCAGACACTGGTAGAGATGACAGTCAAATAAAAAATGTAATAGAATGGTAGTTGCGTGTTAGGATGGTCAGATTATAATATCATATTTAGATTTTGTGGTGGTGGGTGGGCATGGCATCGTTTATGTAGGTCGGAAGATTACAATGAATGTTCTTAAATCTAATTATGATTCAGTATTGCATTGATGCGATGCGTTGAGGTATTGTGTGTTTTTGTCACCTGCCATCCACTAAGGTCTGATCGGCTGTGACCACCCCATACTCGGCCCCCCAACGTCTTGGACACGGCACTGCGAGGAGGACAACCACCACGTCCATGGCTGCCATACTCATTTTCTAATTATATTCAAATACAAAAATAGGTTTTTAGTCCCCAAAGGGAAATTAATTATTAATTTTGTCTGAACAGAAGTAAAATCTAAGAATCACAAGCTTTTTTTTTTTTTTAATCCCATTTTTCATATTGTCCCGACTTTTGTGGCCTACCTTTCTTTTATGTTCTCGAAGAAATTTTCTTAGCGAGCTACTAAACTGCCTGTCATAAACTTTCTCTGTTTTTGGCTTTTACCGAGCTTCGCTCTGCCCTGTGCCGTTCAATGGCCGACACAGCTTTGAAGACGAACGGCGTTTAGATCTGATCTAATTACACAATCCCTGGTGGCAGCCAGCCACTACAGTAAGATGGGACAGATTGCAATTTGAAGTATCAAAGTATGTGGAAATGACAAAATATTTAAATACAAAAGCAAAATGAGATCTAGAACTCCGAATGCACCACGGTGGCTTTGTTCCTCTTTAAATATGCATGTCGGCTTTTATCTCCTTTATCTGTCAGCAGATTGTATTCTGGCTACATGAAGTTATATGTAATGCATTAAATGGATTTAAATGACACATTACAGACAGTTGAAGCATTAAGTAAAGGAATAATGAATGCCATGTCTGTCTGCCTGCACAAGAGGAAGCTGAAACTCAGTGCGACTGTTTCAGATCAACTCCAGTGGTTCGACATGATTTTGTCCATGAAAGGACATGATCAGTAACCGTTTTATTGAGAATAGGAACCGTTTGCTTTTATGACAAAGATGAGTGCAAGGCTTGGTTATTTTGGGTTCCTGACCTTTACGGTTTAAGGTTTCATTTATATTTTTCTTCATATAAGAACCACTTGCTATTTGTCCTGAGACAATAATTCCAATCTCTAAAAAACAGCAGATCAGGAAAAAAGAAGGAGAGGACAGGTGAGCTTCTTGTGCTTGTTCTTTTTCTCTCGATGCAGCTCGGGGATCTTCCTGACACATTAGTTTTATCTTGAGAACCTCTCTTGTTGGAGATCAGTGTCCGTGAGTGGCAACCCATTTGTTATCTCAACACACACACGCACGTATGCGCACGCACGCAGGCTAGAAGAGCTTTGACATCATCTGTCATTAGGTTGCCATTAAACACACTTCACTGCCTCCCCATCAGCTGAGAGAGGAGATAACAATCCCACAGAGGTCTGGAGACAGAGACAGAGACAGAGTGAGGCCCACTCTCACAACACACAGCAGCCCGGAGGCAGACGCTGCCTCGTCATTAGCTGCACGTTATCTTAAATCGCGTGGACTTGGGTTAGTCGGGCTGACGTGGAGGAGAATAGTTTACAAATGCGGGGTCTAACAAAAATGCAAATGTAAAGTCTGAACATAATCCAAGATTAGATCTGATCCCTCTTCTGGGACACTTATGTTCACATTTTCCTCTTGGACAGAACAAAAAACTGTCCAGAACGTCCTGATTTAGGGACGTCCTCGACGACCATTGTCCTGCATGTTTTAGATGTTTCCTTGCTTCAACACAACCTGACACAAATAAGTGTATCATTAACAGACTCGTGCAGACCTTGATGACAAGCTACAGATGATCCAGTAATCTAAATCTGACTTGTTGATGCGGGCAGACGTCTAACACCTGTAGGACGTCGGCTCTCGAGGACTGGACTTGAAGAGCTCTGGCTTAGGTGGCCACTCTTGATTCTGATGACAAATTACCATGCTAAAGCTGTTTGTCATTTTATTTCCTGGATGCAGATGTCATATGCTTCCTTGTACACACTCTGACTTGTACTAAACATTGAAAAAAATTAGGAGCTTCTGCTTTGCTTCATTGACGGCTTCTTCTGCATGTTGATGATGAAGGAGAGAGGCCATAGCTGTATATCGCAGGACAAAAATTGATCTTGGGCTTCACTTCCGCTTCAAAAAGGGAAGACGGTATGAGTGATGAGGACAAATCCAGCGGTTTAAAGTCTTTGTGTCCAGTTTTGTGAGGAGACATTCACTCAAGTCTTCCTCCTGTTTGTTTTTCTAATTCGGTTCTGCTTCTGCTAACTGACCCAAACTTGTAAAATTAAACGACATTAGAGGCCTCAACAAGAAAGACACAGAATACATCCTGACAAGTAATATATAATCCAGGATATTTCCAGGATAATCCAGGATGCTCATTTGGAGCATTTCTAAAAGAGTCTTTTATAATTTAGTTGCACTTCTGATACCATTCATCAAAACAAGTCTACAGGGATGCACCACGAAGCTATACAAGGTGAAGAAGACTCATTTCTACTTACATTTACAAAGAGTCAGCGGCTCCTGTGGTGCGAAAGCAAAGTCATGCAGTAAACAGTTAGAAAATTGTTTTTTTCCCCAGAAATACCAACAATATCTGGGCTTTTCTTTGTCCCACATTTGACCAAAACAAAGTGCTGACACAGCCACACACACACACACACACAAACACACACACACACATGGCCCAGATCTGAACGTCTTTGAGCCTTTGACCGCTGCCTGACCTCACAACACCGTAACCCAGTTAGGCCCGGCTCATGACCGCCGGGTCATACCAGGTTCATATAACACCCGCCAGGGCAAGAATCAAGTTGTAAAATACGTCCTCTGTCTGAGTAATGCTCACATTTTTAAAGTGGCTCATAGAAATGGAGGCTAAACCTGCTCTGAAGTCCACTGACAGTTGTGTCATCCGGCCTTCACAGAGAACCTCCAGAACTGAACGTCAAGCTTCAAAGTTCCCCGTCGGTTCCTCAGCTCTCCGCTTGCAACGCTGAAGCTTTGACAAGGGCAACAGGAATCAGGTAAGACTGTGTATTTTTCAGCTCTGCAGGAACAACAGCCCATAGCTATAGTTTCTAAAAATGTTGACAAATGCTGCACATCACATGTTTGGGAAGAAATTTCAGCACATGAAGAGTAAACAAAAAGACTTGAACATATTTTTAAGTGTCAAACCACCTGAATCGCGTGACAACCGACAGCACAAATCCACTGACAGGAAGGTACAATAACGTCCATCTGTTTAACTTTGGAGAGCTGTATTTGTGTCGTGAGCATTTTCCCATTCTGAGGAGACTTAAGTTTTCTTCTTCTTTGTCTGAACTGATTCGGTTCTGCTCTTAATTCTGCTAACAAACCCAGTCCTATAAAACTAGTCGTGAAAAGCGACATCAGTACCAAGCAACAGAGACCCCAACAAAACCACTCCACGGCAGTAGCTTCGAAAGAGATTAGGGGGATCTGGGCGCTCACAAATCCAATAAGACCTGCATAAATACTTAAACAGTCCTTTGATAGAAAAAACGTCCTTAACTGTGGCTTATATCAAAATATGGAGGCTGGAGTTGGAAAAACAATTCTTCCTCTTGTTATGATGACTGCCTGTTCTTGAGGAGTCTGACTCCTCTCTCTCTCTTTTTCTCTCTCTCTCTTTCTCAGCGTGCCTAATTGCAGAAGCGACGCCTGGCGAGCAAAGGTCGGCTCAGAGACGCAGCTCATCACTCGGCTCCTTCACAAGGAAGCGGTTTCTGCAGCCAAACATTTCCAGCTAATCAAGTTTTAAGTTCAGGCTCACAGTTGCTGCGAGTGTACTTACCCCGTCTCTCCCGTTGCCTCCACTCCACGTTTCTAAAGACAGATTGAGTCTGTGGAGGTTTTGGATCGAGTAATCTCCGAGACAAGCACTGGACTCAAAAGAAAATACTTATCTAAGCCTTTACTCACCATTTTTACATAAACCCCCTCAAACCATCCCCCTTTGACACGTTTGAATCATCTAAATGCTCCGGGACATCATGAAAATTAAATATAAACACAAGTGATTTTGAAAATATTTGATTAAAAAACACAATTGTCAAAAGCTTAATCTTTGTGCTTTTTAGAGACACTGAGAAAAATGTTCCAAACAATGTGTTTCAGTAGGAGGTTGAATTTTGTCAACAATACAGTTTTTTCTGGGTTTTTCTGAGAGTTTGAGACACATCACACTGTAAGAACAAAAGTTGAAAAGTCAGTGAAAATGTCTGAACACAAGCTGCCACTTCTTCCTCACCAGAACCAAGTAGATTTGATCGTTAATAAACTGTAAAATCACTTTAAAACATGAGGGAAATCAGTACTTTAAAAGAAGCTCAACTGGATGGTGTTGCTTATAACATCACTTTCATGATGATTTCTGAAACCATAGAAGGTTTCATTAAACAAAGTATTATAACTACTTCTGTCTCATTTAAATACATTATATTTATATATACATTATAGTTATACAAGTTTGCATCCTATTAGTTTTACTGAGGAGATGGAAGTTTTCCTTCAGTTAATAATGACTTGATGATGGTTGAGCTTAAAGTTTGGGATCTACTTTTTGAAGTATTAGAATACTTCCCATAGCTGCAGTATTAATACTTTACAGATATTGGTTAAGATAAAGTTAAAGCAGCGCTGCTTCAGAGCCGAGCTGGGTCACAGCGACCAGCTGCTGACACAAAAAGCACCCGCCCTCACTGTTACCTTTGATAACTTGGAAAAATGGCCAAAGTCAGACCTCGCCTGCGGCACTTGCACTAACGCAAAGTCAAATAAAATGGGGAGCGGGAAATTATTAAGTGGATGATGTACTGTGTGTTTTCTTCCTAAAAGGGCAAAAAATAGGCTGCAAGCACAGCGTATTGATTGGAGAGATGCATTTTATTTTCCTTTTGCTCATGGTTTCAGTTTGGCACTCTAAAGCTCTATTTCCTCCTGGGGAAAGAAGTCTCTTCATCTTCTCCGTTTTACTCTGTCAAACCCTTTAATGTAAATGGTTCTGAGTGCAGCAGCTGTGCCGTAAAGAGGAAAATAAGCCCGATGTGGTAATATCTTCCAGGCATCCATATGTCCTACTCCGCCCTCGCTGAAGCTCAGAGCAGCATTTTGTTTTTTAAAATGTTCAATAAATTATATTTTTTTTCAGGCATGTTGACTCATTACATACACCAAGAGTTAGCCCAAACATCACTAATCTTACAGTGTTTGTTGGGTTTCTTCACAACTTCTGCATGTTTTATTTTGCTGCCTCGTTGGGAGTTGTATTTTGTATTTTCTGGTTTCTCTTAACGTTTTTTGATTTTGTTGGTGATGCTTGTTTGTTTTACTTTTATATTTGACTTACTTCCTGTTTTAGTTTGAAATTCTGTTTCTTGGTTTGCTACTTCTGCTTTGACATCTCTTCTTTCAGTCTCTGGATTGTTGACACCTGTCTCCACCTGTAAGTGTTTTATCTTTCTGCTTTTTCCTGCCACTCTGTCTGTTTTATTACTCATTTCTGTTGCGTGTGATTTTTGCTGTTTGGTTTAGTTTTTATTTGATTACCTGCTCCAGATTAGGTCTTCTCCACCCCACATCTTTAACAACTAATCCTTCTCAAAGTTAGAAACAAAAAGAAAATAGTTACATGTAAAATTAAGTCATGTCATTAGGGCGGTAAATATAGAAGCTGCATGTTCACATGAACAAATATACCACAAACATGTATGAAGAGGGAAAAAAAGCCTCCATCTGGACTTAATAAATCAACAAAACCTCCCACTGGAACAGCAGAGCAGTTATTCATACATTTCAGCTGGTAAAATGTTATTTAAACATTATTTAAAGATGTTACTCTTTTCCAAAAAGGTCAAAATATCCCTCTGTTTAAAACAACAACAACAACCCTATCTGGGTTAAGAATGTACAAAAATAAAACCTGGAATGATGGTTAATCATCTTCTTTAAGTCAACTTCAGTGAGTTTGATCGAAGATTATTTAAATGTTTACTGACTGGCGATCAAAAAATATCAAGAATGGAGCTCACAGCTGTGTTTACAAAAAAAAAAACAGGAGTAACCTGATGCACAAAATAAAGATAAGTTAAGGTGTCGAGACTAAACACCAGCGCTACCTTAAAAAAAGAGGGAAAAAGGCTTTAATTTTCTGAAAAGAATAAAGATTTGAGCTTTGGAGTGAGGTCTCAAGGTCTGATGAGTCCGGGTTCACCCTGCTACAGAGTGATGACTGAATCATGGGTGAAAAGACTGGAAAATAAGATGATTAGACCCATCATGCTATGTTAAATTGACAGTTACTTTTATGGGGTTTTTCTTCTCTTCGATGACATAATTCCAGTATTCATCAGGCTTAAATTGTAAAAGAGGAGTTCAGGGACAAAGAAATCATTTTTACTCATAAATTAGCCACCAGATTCCAGATCTTAGCTTCACTAAGAGCCGTTGGGATTTTCTGGAGAAGACTTCAAACTCCCAGAGATCAGCACAAGGCCTTGTTGAAAAATGAATGCATCTTCAGATGGAAATACATGTTGAGACACTTCATCAGCTTAACAAAACAGCGCCACAGTGAATGCATGCCTCAGTGAAAGCTGAAGGTTCCCAGACAAAAAAATAATTTGTTTTTTTGATCTTGGCAACTAACTACAGTTTTGGTCAAAATTTTGCATTTATACTGACATATTTGACACAAATACTTGAAAGGGGAAATAATTAAATAAAATACTTTGATAAGTTTTGCAGTCATGCAGCTATACATCCACAAGATGGAAACTGGGAGTCTTGCATTGTTTCTAATGTCACTCTGACTCCTTTTACACTGGTCCCTTATACACCCAGTCACATGCAAGCCAGTGCAAGAATTATTAATGTGCACAGGGAGGACGTGAAGCCAATCATTTACATGCATTTCAAATCAATGTAAATGAAGAGCGTCTCCACGTCAGGCGTCTTAGCACTCACCTGCGTTTGTCTTCCCACACAGGCTTAAAAGCATCAGGGCAACATGCCCGGTAACTGTCCAGACTTTTGTACTCCAGAGATCCATAATGAAGTGAAGGGATGATGCGAAAAAGCCCATCGAGTGATGGAGAGAGATGATCTGCCACTCCTCTCCTCTTCCCTCGCCTCCGCGAGCTCTCACACCGCCCCGATCTCTGAGTTTTGCACTTTGGCGTCCTCGGCAAACATCTGCTTGGCTGCACAGATGTGACACCAGAAGGGGCTGCGCTCTGTGCAGCTGCACTCTGCAGAGTGAGAGTGAGAGGAGAGAGGGTGAGAGAGAGAGAGAGACAGGGAGGGAGAGAGAGAGAGAGATGGAGAGAGAGGGGGGGCTTTCACTACTGTCACAGCACCCGTGCAAGAACTCCAGTCATTAAAAAGGACTTGCATTGCAGGATGTTGGAATCCTTCAGAAGAAAATCCACAGTGGGCCAAACTATCCAACAAAATTTGTTGGACAGCCATCTGAGGTTTCTCCAGGCTCAGAGGTGCTGCTCAAAGTCTGTTTGTCCTCATGCGATGCAGCTGTTCAGGTCCAGTGAAAGGCAAAAAGATTTGTTGCATTCATTAAGTCACTGCAAATTAAATAAAGGCGTCTGCTGAGAGAGGATGCAGCAATTAACACGGTTATTTGGAATCAAAGAGCAATTGTTTTTTTCCCTCCCATTACCGAGTAGGTGACAGTGATATTAAAGAGAGAGTCAGATCAGCTTAAAAGGCTGGTAGTCGAGTGTGTCACCAGCTTCAAGTTTGTGGGGGTCCACTTGTCCCGGACTCTTAATATCTCCTAACTGGTCAAGACCCACCAGAGGACCTTTGATTTGAGGACAAGTTCACCAGCCTGTGTAAGACCAGAAACTGGGAGGAGTGTTGTGAGAATTCCCCAACGGATCACTGATGCTTCACTTCCTGCCACTCAGGACGTCCAGAGGATGTGGACCACGCAGCGTTGTGAAGGACTCCTCTCATCCAAACTATAAACTCTTCATCCTCCCAGTTTTTGGGAGGCGGATTGGGTGCTAGCAGACCAGGACCAGCAGACTCAGGAACAGCTTTTTTCCCCTCACACCTGTCTCCTCCCTGAGCACCACAGCCCACTCTGGTGGTCCTCTGGTTAGAGACCGACTGCATCTCGCTGCCTTGCACTGCTGACATGTGAAGTGGCTGGAAAGCTGGATCTAATCTAATATTAAAATCTCCTTTTATGAGACCCAGCAATGAAGATTTGTCCCACTAACAGTGAAAAATAGAACAAATAAACATCTTTGCTGTTGTTTTCAAAACAATACAGACACTTGAATGGGAATAGCACTTATCATGGGAAATATATGTTTAAAGAAACTCGCATCACAAATCTACAAATCAATCAAACTCAAACTTTATTTGTATAGCACTTTTTGTACAATACAATGTAACACAAAATGATGTATACAAATACATTACAAATGTAAAATAATCTGAGGATATAAAATCATTGTGTTGACTCTGATTATTAGAACATTTTACATGTTAATCATGAGAAAAACCATAACTATTTTCACAACTGCCATTTACCTCTTTACAACACAAGTAGAACATTTTAATTTGTATTTGTATTGTATGTACTATATTTTTTAATTGTTTTTTTTTTGTACTGTATTTCACGCAGCTGACACTCTGCATTACTCTGTTAACTCTCGGGGTCTTTACACAGACAGAAACTCATGTTAACACTCACAAAATTAAGTGCTCTTGCAGACTAATTATTAATTATTAATTATTCTCTCACATGAAACAATAAGCAATATTTGCCTACCTAAACCTAATCAGTTAACATTTTAAAAGAGAAATATCAATGTTTTCAAAAAACTTGAACATATGGTAGGACCTTTGAGACAAATAACGGAGAAAGTAGAAAAGACAAGCACAATAATCTCGGCAAAATGCAGAGCAGCATCTCAGTGTGGAACAAGTCTGATTTTTTTTCCCTTTCCGCCTCCAGACTTCATGCTCAGACAAAAAAACAAACAAACAAAAAAACAATAGGAAAGGCATCATAATCCACCCTCATATGCAAACTACAGGTTGTGTGTGTGTGTGTGTGTGCCTGCTCTATTGTCATCTGTCATCTGAAATCTGTATGCAGTGACAAGGTGGGAGATGTAATTTCTCTGTCAAAATTGAGTTTTCACACTCGATGAATACTGAGTGAACGTCTCACGTCTAGTGAGGAAAGAAATAGATTATGCAATAATTTTGATTAGTATTATCACAGTTAATTTGAATATTTTCCGAATCGTGTCATTGTGTTTGTTTTTACTGTGATGACATACGGCCAAACAAGATTGCCGTCAAGGTTTTGAGGGAGACAAGCAGCTTGAGAATGAGCGGTTTAGTAAAAAGACTGAAAAGCTGCCGATATTTCACAGAAATGATTTCTCTTTTTAAATTAAACTAAAAGAGCAGATACTGAAGTCCTCACATGATGTGTGGCCAAGATAAACAAAAAGTGACAGTTTTCTTTTTGTTCTTATTAGATTTTGGGCCTTGATTTGTAGTTTATAAGATTTTCTTCCTTTCTTTCTTTTTTAGAGATTCTTTCTTTTATTGTCGTTACTTTTACTCTCATATCGATTCTAGACTTTCACAGACAATATTTGCTGAGGATTTTCAAATAATTCTGTCACCAACTATCTCGCCAACAAATTTTATTTTGTGGCTGAGAATCTTTCTTTGTCAAAGAAAAAAATAACTGGAAAGAACTAATTGTTTAGTTCAGGGCCAATGAGAGCTTTATATTGGAAATGATGATGATGAAAAGCATCCCAGTCTGTCAGAGTTACCAGTGACGATGCGTGTCAATATCAAAGAAATAAAGACGTTAAATAGATGGATAGATATATGGATAGAG